>CM068826.1:73548044-73558044 GCA_028554795.2 Sinohyriopsis cumingii | reverse complement strand
ATTTCCATGTCTTTACTGGTACAAGTTCTTCATCATCTTCAATTTCTTCTTCTTCTTCTGAATCCCTCTTCTCTGTTTCGTCTTGTTTTTTGTTTATTCTCTTTTCTCGTAGGGCACTCTGAATTCCAGTGTCCTTTCTCCTGACAACGATATTAGGTATCTTGACTTTTGTCTCTCTTTCTTAGACGAAGCAGGTATTTTGGAGACAAATACCCATTTACCTTTGCAGATATAGCAAACTTCATTAGCACTTACACACTTTCGTATGACTCTCATCAAATCAACGACCAAAAGAGTAAGTTTTGTTGCCACTTTCGCATGTGAATTATGCTTTCGTATGACTTTTAGCAAATATTTGACCAGCAGGTCGATCTATGCTGACTCTTCCATCTTTGATCGTTTGAGAGCGGAATGAATACTCTGACGCTAAGACGCTCTCCTTATATACAGAGACCTGCTGCGTATGAAACCTAGACAAATGTAATTTTGCAATAAGATGAAACGATTTCATTGAGGAAGTAAAAGGCAATGATGTACCGTATCGCCTCACACAAAACCTGAAGTGTTAGTTCAAATCCGTGTCAGCGATTTCGAAGACGATATAACTGGGCTTTAATCAATGCTCTCCATTTCTGCCACAAAACCACGAGTCCTGATTCATGCCAAAAGAAATTTCGTTCGGTCCATAAAAAATAGTATCACATCTGATAAACGCAAAAACGAACTTCCAGAAAACTGAGAACGACGGCTTACACCTACAACGTAAATGTATGAGTTCAAGTAGTGCGTAAAACTTAGTCAAATTAAATTTTTATAGTCAAGACGAAACGATCTCTTTTCGAAGAAGAAAGCAGACACCAAACGACAATGGCGATCCGTGTCACACAACACTTTTCAAAATGTGTATTATCAGAGGTTTGTTTAGCGATCTGCACGGTTAAATTAAATGTTGATGTATTTTGCAATAAGACGGACACAATTTCCATGGGATCGCCCATGGTACGATTGTCCGTGCATTAGTTTAATTTTTAAAAATATTTTTTTATATAAATCGCCTATAGGATAGACCCAGTAAAGCATGGCCATTCTCGTCACTGTCTGAATAGCTACTCAAGTCAATTCGAAGCGAACGCGGTAAGAAAATAAGTATAGATATTGAAATGGCTTACAACGGGTGGTGCATTGTTTTGTTCTAGGACTGTGTGGCATAATAATCCCTATGTTCTTGCGTTGTTACCATTACAGTGCAGACACTGAAATGTGAACTTACAAGCCCTCTTTCTGTGTGTGTGTTGTACCATTTCCTCTTACCACATCAAAATACTGAGCGTCACAGTATTGGTTCGCGTTTTCAAGCTGACCATTTTTTTATATCTCACTTAAACATTTCGACATAAACACTCACACTCACATCGGTAGAATCAGAACAAACGTGTTACAGTATTGAGGGGCATGTTATCTTTTTTTTTCAAACTAATAAATTTGGGGTTTGTATGAAGTAAAGAACCGAAAGTACAGTGAAACTCAAGGATGATGACCCAATCTGTCTGTCTATTGATGCGTGTATTTACTTAAGAAGAAATATGACCTCTAAAACACAAAGAGATACGGCAAGCATGATTAGATTAAACACAACGATGTTTTTCCTTCACGCCTGTGTAATTTAGAGTTTCAATCGTCTTTGAAGACAAACTTGGTCTCCTTTTGTAGGGCTTGAAATAATAAAAAAAGCTGAAAAATCTTAAGCACTTTGCTATAGATAATTTCATCAACAGACTAAACAACATAAATACCGTTACAACAATAGAAAGCCTTAAATCTTCTATCAAAAAGAAATGCATGAAAAAAATTAAAGATTAACGATAACGAACCAATGAAACCGAATTTAACAAAGGCAATGACATGTGAAGAAATGCCTCTCACTTTGGAAAGGTAGGCGAATGTACTCTGTCATGCACCATCAACTTGAAAAAAATTATAAACAGAGAGAAACCTGAATTCAAAATTCAGTTGTTTTTTTTTTCTTCAAAATTATTTCGTTTCTTTTTTCTTTTTGTTTTGGAACAAATCTAAGCACTAATATAGAGTGGAAAAGGGAAAATGCACATACAAGCTTTGATATTTCTGAAAAAATGAGGGGATATTCCTAACGTTCATAACCACCTATATATGCTTGGACTTGTCTGTGACTTATCCACAAAACAAGATGTACATATTTCTGGTCAAGCTGCAAGTGTGTGCGTGTTTTTGAAAATGGTAAAAACTTGGATATACAATTTTCTCGTGACACTTATAAAGTGAAGAGTCTGTGCAAGTGTCAAAAGCCAAAGTCATATAAGTTTTGTATTTTGTACGGCTTGTAAAGATTTCCACTTTAGGAAATGTGAAGTATCACAAGTTATTATCACAAACAGAAGTGGAACATAGGGGCTTGCAAGAAAGAAAATAACCCAGACAGTTGGTGTCATCAAGAGTGCTAGAGACGGTACCCGAACTTGCTTGCTTGCTTACTTGAATTAAAGTGATTTTCGCTCTAATGGAGCATGTATCACTGGTTTAATAACGCACCGCGTGATTTTTAATTACTCCTGGGGAAGGAAAGAGAGCCTCACCCCCCAGGCTTTTATGTACTCACAGACTATTTTTAAATTTAGCCACTCAGGTGTAGGACTAACTAGTCCTTAACAACCTGACTGAAAGGCTTTACACATGAGTGGGAATTGTCTCACCACACACTCATTTTTCTGTCCGAGCGTGGTAAAGGAGGAAAAAGGTGCTCAGCAAGACAGCCATGGATGTTAAGTACTCACCAAAATGCTAGCCCGTACTTATTTCAAATCAAGTCCCGTTTTTTGCTAATCGACAATAATAAGTACCAATAATGTGTTAACCACCTCTGCAATTAGTTCAAATCTAACGAGTCTGTTAAATTTCCTAACATATCTATCTAATATTAGTACTTAGTGTACATAAAAATAGCCATACTGATCTTATTTAAATTATTATGTCTAAGCGACATATACCAGTTTGGTCACTGTTAGGTTTAAAAAAGTTAAGTTTGTTGCAGTGTTCCAATGGGTCAAGTTTGTTTCGAGAATAGTTTAGTCAAGGAGGGATACCAAGCCAAATATGGTTCCCTATTTAATAAAAAGCAATCTTTTGGAGCCCTGAAGAAAGTCTGTTTTTTCTGTTAGAAGGTAACACGTCTCTCTTTTGCTTTCACGTTCTTTCCCGCACTCCTAGGAAATGCGTAGCCATGATGGGCGATAATGTAAGCAGCGGCTTCTACCAGTTGACTGAGGGGGTATCCAGTGTAGGTTTGTCTGTAGAATTGGGGAAGAACTCTGACCCCTAATCCCCACTGAGAAGGTCTTGGTTTAAAGGTGTCTAGAGATCTGTAGGCAACGTATTGTATGGCTCTAATAAACTGCCCTGCTATGTTGACGTCATACAATGCTTGATCTGGCCCAATTTCGGTGTACTTTTCAACGAGGGTCAGCGTCCCCCTCCTCCTCCTCAACCGCCTCAATTTCTTTTTCTGGTTCTGATACTAATTCTTCAGTTGAGGTACATAGTTTCAAATCCGCCGCTATGGTGTCTGTCGCTGTTATTGTTGTTGTGGTTGTTATTTCAGCTGAGATTGCCTGTAGTATCGGAGTGAGAAAAGAACGTAGTGCCACCGATAATTACATCTGAGTTTGCCATACCGTTTGTCTAACATAATTGGACCTTTGTTTTGCCACCACTCTTTCCGGGACGGGTTGTTTGTTAGGTATAGTCGGCTGTTGACTAGATGTTATTTGTGTTCTCGAGGTGGGTGGAGTGCTAACTAGCAGAAACCATACAGTGGGCAAACGACGTCAAAGAAGTTAAAGTACGTTGGAAAGGATATCCGACCAGTTATCATTCTTGGATCGACGCTTTGCACGTCATCGACTATAAAAAGAAGTGACCATCATGCCCTTTCACACAGATTCAGCTACTGCGATCACTCCTTCACCCAATTCTTCTCTGCAAGATTTACAAAAACAACCCTTGTGGGTGAGGTATAGAGAACGTGTGCCTAAAACGCAAATCGTCTTTTTCTGCCAAATCTTCGTGGTGTATTGTGTCATCGGGGCAGCCATCGCAAATTTGAGTTTGCAACAAGGAGACAAACAATTGTGGACCATTGTATTGAGCAGTTACATCGGTTACCTGCTTCCCAATCCCTCCCTGAAATTCTCCTCGAACGGGAACCACGGGAACCTTGTGTCCAGTGTCAGTGCCAGCCACCACTCTAACAACAACTCCATTTTGGGCGGAGACACTCCTCTGACTTCCAGTATCGCCTCGGAGAGCCACAAAACTCTGGAATTATGAGCAATAACAGCCAATTTTACTTAACCTTACCCAGTGACAGTTCCATGGAGGTGTTTCCCAACAACACGTTGTGCTGTTACACGGTCAAATTACCTCAGACCATCCAGTTAGATCACGAAGCCCATTGGGAAGTGGCTTTAGTGGAAATCATTCACCCAACACAAATCAAAAACATCACCGAAAAGCAAAACACTTTCGAGGTGGAAATCCTGAATGCCCAATTGGAGGAAGAAATCAACAAAATCGGGTTTTTAGGGGACACAAGAGCAGCCAGCAATCCAGCCTTCATTATCTACACCTTGAAAATTCCTTCAGGTTATTATTTTAGTGGTGAACATTTGGTGGACACTATTGCGGACAGGTTCAACTTAGCCTTTGGCAAAGCACTGAACAGAGCCAAAAAAAGTGTGAAGATTGAGTACCATAAAGTGGCTCATCGTCTCGTGATCAAATTTCCAGATACGGACACATTGTCCCTCAGGTTCAATGGTAGTTTGTTTGAAATTTTGGGTGGACATGCAGAAATGGTCGCAAACAATATGAGCCCCAAGATCAAAAGTAATATGGATTTTTACAGAGCTTTTGGAAACCCGGTAGAACTGAACCAAGGACTTAATTTGATCTTTGTGTATTCCGATGTGGTGGAGTACAACGTGGTGGGACACACCTCTGTTCCGTTACTGCGTGTCATTCCTTTCAAAGTGGATAGTACCACAAACAATGACCAGGAAGGTGCAAACACCTATCACGTACACCGTGAATTTGTACATCCTCACTATTTACCCGTCAGTAAGTCGTATTTAGACACTGTCAACATTACTATAAAAGGAGATCTGGGACAAAATATTCCCTTCTCCAAAGGGAAAGTTACAGTGAAACTCCATTTTCGAGAACGGTTCTCTAACGAATTGTAAGTCAAGACAGCGAAGAGGGACATTTTCACCCTATAAAATCCGGCCAGATGCGTGTGGAATTTCAGTTTGCAGAAAATCTACGCGCAGATAATACGGTGAACGTCCTCCTGTATGCTGAATTGGACAATACGATATAAACCAACAGTTTGAGAGAAGTCATTCTACACTATTAGAAGTCATGGAAGACTTTTATCAATGTTTGTATAGTAGGGATTCTTTGGACATGAAATGTGAAGATCCTGAGGAAGGAGAACCCCAAGACAAAGACGAAGAAGTCATCATGATGAAGTCTAGATGGCCAGAACAAGAATCACATATAGTTTCCTGTTATGCTATAGTCTTGACAGAAAAAAAGTTAAGGAATTGATCAAGAAAGATTGCTATGGATGTCATAACGATCATCCCAGTCAAATTCAACACGATAAATGCCTAATGCTGAGTCAAGAAGAAAAATTGGACGAATATCTGGACGAAGCTTGGAGTCTCATCTCGGAAGAAGACGTGTTACAACAGTGATATAAAGGCTTGCGTGAACATTATTGTCCTCCATTAACAACTCAAGAGATCCATCGCATCGAAGCTCTGTTGGATCAGAGTTGGGAGACAAGGCGAAGAAAACGGTTACTTGTCAGACATTTTCAAGCAGAAAGTTAGGATCGAATTGATGACTTAAGAAAAAAAAACAAAAAATGGATACCTGAGAACTTTATTACCTTTTGAACCACAGTTCGTACACTGCTTCTTGGAATCCTGTCGTCTGTGCTAAAGATGAACTCCCTCATCGCAAACCTCAAAACCATCAAGCTTATGTCATTAACACGGACGACAGTCATCTCCCAGGAACCCACTGGGTAGCCGTTTACTTTCCTCAAGAAGGATGTGTGAAATATTTCGATTCGTACGGATTGCCCCTTTTGGAAGACGATATCATCGACTTTATGAGAAGAAATGCTCAGACCACCCGATTCAATAATGTGAAATTGCAAGGCACAGTTTCCTTGGTGTGTGGACAGTACTGTGTGTATTTTCTGCATCATCGCAACCTGGGCTATTCCTTAGAACATTTAGTGACTCATTTTGATCCTCGTCATTCTTCTAGAAACGATGTGAAAGTAGATCGATGGTTTTGTGACCATTATGCTTATCTTTTGTCTCAAGCTAGGAAACGTAGTGTCCATCAATGGCCTGATGACTTCCAACAGTGGAAATCACAATTTCATTCACAACGTTGTCAGCCCTGTTTAAAGTAGAGTGTGAATTGAAAAAAAATGTTTGGTATTTGAAAAAATGTTTGATGTTATAGTGTTAGATTATTGTTAAAAAAATGTTAGAGTTGTTTGTTAGTATGAATAAAAAAATGTTGTGTTTTGAAGAAAAAAATGCCTTTGTGGTTTGTTTGGATATAGGAATCTTGATTCATGCTCTTTGACTTCTTTCTATCCCTCCCATAACACTATTTGAACGTTCCGGCTCGAAAACCGTGTAGCAGTGTTTTCCTTCACGTCCGCGCTTCGACAATAATAACGGGGAAGTCTCCAGTCTGCCCATCCATTGTTAACTTATCTTCCTACGAAGATGTGCTCAAGATTAGCCAAGTTGAACGAAGCCTATGTGAATTTGCATAGGGTCATGACAAGTCTGATAACGAGACCTGAAGAGATAGACAATATCATAATGTTGAAAGTCACTGTAGACCTGAAAGAAGAGCTCTTCAAGGAGGAATTCAAGAAGGAGAAAGAAGAATGGATGGAGAAGTACAGACTTCATAAACGGCAGAGAGAGCAGCAACAGCAGCAGCATGAACCTGACAGAGGCTTTGTCGATTGTCGTATCGACACCAAAGAGTTCTTCTTCTCTTTTCCGAAGAAGCAGATCTTATCCTGTGAGAAAGCCTGTCGTCAGAGGAGGCCGCCATCTTATAACCTAAGCGATCGCCATAGCTTCAAGTTCCCAAAAACATTTCAGGGCTACCCCATACTCTCGAAAAGAAATAACATTGCATTGCCTATGATATGTTAGTCAGTTAGAAGAAAAAATACAGAAGTGAGTCTATCAGCACATGATTTCTTTATCTTGGTTAGAAAGTGTGACTCTAAGTTGTTCGTTTCCGTCGCTTATCAAAATTTTAAAAATAGTAATGTTCTGTAAAAAAGTGAGTGAGTGTTTCTTTTAGGTCTGTGCGTTTTTGTTTTGTAATTTTTTTTTTGTTGGTGATAATATGGATAATGTAAGTTCGGGTACAACGAAATTAAAAGAATTAGGCCCAGAACTCGGTGTGGAGGGAAGAAATATACGCAACAGCAGCGGGAGCAAGAAATGCAAACCTAGCCAGTTAGCACTGAGGCATTCTGCGTTTGACAATGCCTTTGATCTCGTACACGTCGTCTTTTTTTGGTGACACGACTTGATTTGAAATAAGTACGGGCTAGCATTTTGGTGAGTACTTAACATCCATGGCTGTCTTGCTGAGCACCTTTTTCCTCCTTTACCACGCTCGGACAGAAAAATGAGTGTGTGGTGAGACAATTCCCACTCATGTGTAAAGCCTTTCAGTCAGGTTGTTAAGGACTAGTTAGTCCTACACCTGAGTGGCTAAATTTAAAAATAGTCTGTGAGTACATAAAAGCCTGGGGGGTGAGGCTCTCTTTCCTTCCCCAGGAGTAATTAAAAATCACGCGGTGCGTTATTAAACCAGTGATACATGCTCCATTAGAGCGAAAATCACTTTAATTCAAGTAAGCAAGCAAGCAAGTTCGGGTACCGTCTCTAGCACTCTTGATGACACCAACTGTCTGGGTTATTTTCTTTCTTGCAAGCCCCTATGTTCCACTTCTGTTTGTGATAATAACTTGTGATACTTCACATTTCCTAAAGTGGAAATCTTTACAAGCCGTACAAAATACAAAACTTATATGACTTTGGCTTTTGACACTTGCACAGACTCTTCACTTTATAAGTGTCACGAGAAAATTGTATATCCAAGTTTTTACCATTTTCAAAAACACGCACACACTTGCAGCTTGACCAGAAATATGTACATCTTGTTTTGTGGATAAGTCACAGACAAGTCCAAGCATATATAGGTGGTTATGAACGTTAGGAATATCCCCTCATTTTTTCAGAAATATCAAAGCTTGTATGTGCATTTTCCCTTTTCCACTCTATATTAGTGCTTAGATTTGTTCCAAAACAAAAAGAAAAAAGAAACGAAATAATTTTGAAGAAAAAAAAAAACAACTGAATTTTGAATTCAGGTTTCTCTCTGTTTATAATTTTTTTCAAGTTGATGGTGCATGACAGAGTACATTCGCCTACCTTTCCAAAGTGAGAGGCATTTCTTCACATGTCATTGCCTTTGTTAAATTCGGTTTCATTGGTTCGTTATCGTTAATCTTTAATTTTTTTCATGCATTTCTTTTTGATAGAAGATTTAAGGCTTTCTATTGTTGTAACGGTATTTATGTTGTTTAGTCTGTTGATGAAATTATCTATAGCAAAGTGCTTAAGATTTTTCAGCTTTTTTTATTATTTCAAGCCCTACAAAAGGAGACCAAGTTTGTCTTCAAAGACGATTGAAACTCTAAATTACACAGGCGTGAAGGAAAAACATCGTTGTGTTTAATCTAATCATGCTTGCCGTATCTCTTTGTGTTTTAGAGGTCATATTTCTTCTTAAGTAAATACACGCATCAATAGACAGACAGATTGGGTCATCATCCTTGAGTTTCACTGTACTTTCGGTTCTTTACTTCATACAAACCCCAAATTTATTAGTTTGAAAAAAAAAGATAACATGCCCCTCAATACTGTAACACGTTTGTTCTGATTCTACCGATGTGAGTGTGAGTGTTTATGTCGAAATGTTTAAGTGAGATATAAAAAAATGGTCAGCTTGAAAACGCGAACCAATACTGTGACGCTCAGTATTTTGATGTGGTAAGAGGAAATGGTACAACACACACACAGAAAGAGGGCTTGTAAGTTCACATTTCAGTGTCTGCACTGTAATGGTAACAACGCAAGAACATAGGGATTATTATGCCACACAGTCCTAGAACAAAACAATGCACCACCCGTTGTAAGCCATTTCAATATCTATACTTATTTTCTTACCGCGTTCGCTTCGAATTGACTTGAGTAGCTATTCAGACAGTGACGAGAATGGCCATGCTTTACTGGGTCTATCCTATAGGCGATTTATATAAAAAAATATTTTTAAAAATTAAACTAATGCACGGACAATCGTACCATGGGCGATCCCATGGAAATTGTGTCCGTCTTATTGCAAAATACATCAACATTTAATTTAACCGTGCAGATCGCTAAACAAACCTCTGATAATACACATTTTGAAAAGTGTTGTGTGACACGGATCGCCATTGTCGTTTGGTGTCTGCTTTCTTCTTCGAAAAGAGATCGTTTCGTCTTGACTATAAAAATTTAATTTGACTAAGTTTTACGCACTACTTGAACTCATACATTTACGTTGTAGGTGTAAGCCGTCGTTCTCAATTTTCTGGAAGTTCGTTTTTGCGTTTATCAGATGTGATACTATTTTTTATGGACCGAACGAAATTTCTTTTGGCATGAATCAGGACTCGTGGTTTTGTGGCAGAAATGGAGAGCATTGATTAAAGCCCAGTTATGTCGTCTTCGAAATCGCTGACACGGATTTGAACTAACACTTCAGGTTTTGTGTGAGGCGATACGGTACATCATTTCCT
>CM068826.1:70560544-70845544 GCA_028554795.2 Sinohyriopsis cumingii | reverse complement strand
TAGCACCTGTGAGCAGTCAATCCATGCGACAGTTATTCAACATGACGGAAACTCAGAAAACGATAAATTGGGGTGCACCAGCAGTGGAGACCGCCCAAGGGAACCCGGACTAACTTTCAGAAGAGGTGAATTGGGATTTTGTGGATTTTCTTACCTCGCAAGAATTTGTTCCGGAACCTTCGTCACCTTCTCCTTCATTACCGCACGTGGAGAATTTTAGACAGACACAGAAATTCACAATTCACAACAGAGCACTTTAAAAAGTTCATAGACTTCTTCTGCTTCATTGTTTAGTCTCTCTGTTTTTTGAATTTCTTCACCGTCACAGTCTTTTCCTCCTCTTCATCCTCACTTTCTTCCCTTCTTCTTTTCTTCTCCTGTTTCTTTTTCTTCACCTGTCTGCTTTCTTCCTCTTCTTCTTCTTCTTCCTCTGAAGAATCCCTCTCTTCTTCTGACTCCTCTTGTTTCTTTTTTGGGCAGTCTGGAGACCAATTTCTTTTTTCTTGACAATAATAACAGGTATCTTGACTTTTGTCTTTTCTAATCCCTTTTTTTTCTTTAATGACGGTCTGAACACTCTGAAGACCAATGCCGTTTCTTCTGACAGATATAGCAAGTATCTTGACTTTTATCTCGCAAGGAAGGAGAGTAGTCCGTCGGCTGGTCTGAAGAGAATTTTCTAATGACCCCTCGCAAAGCTCTGATCAAACGTTCGATTTATGTAGTCTCTTCCATCGTTGTGCTCGGTTTGAGAGTGAAATGCATAGTGAAAGGACAAGACACATACCCTTTTATATACGCTGGTCTGCTATGACTATAAATTAGTCCATGGTGTTTAAACTTTAGTCATTTGACGTTTTGCTATCAAGATGAAACGATCCAATTCATTTGAGAAGAAAGAAGAAGAAAGTAAGAGGCAGAAACGTGATCTATCGCCTCGTACCAGGGCTGAAGTCTTGGTACAAATTCATGCCAGTGATTTTGAAGAGGACATGAGTCAACCAGAATCCAAACCCTCTAAACAAAGTTCACCGCCCTTAGTCAACCCTGAAAAGTACTATTCCATTCAAGAGACGGAAAAGCGTCCCTCTAGAAAATTTAGAACCACGGCTTACAAATACACGGTGAAGTTTAAAGATTTCAGGTCCGAAGTACCGTTAGAGAAAGCAGAAGGGTTCATCACCGAGATGTGGGATTCTTTGCTCACCACACTCAAGCGACAATGTCAACCCAAAGAAGACGATCGCTTGAGACTTTCCATACAACACGACGGCTTGAAATCCCCTGTTTGGATCAATTTTAGCAGCCCTGCAGAATTGACCGCTTCCAAAGTCATGGACAAGATTCAACACGTGCAACAATCCAATGACCAGTTTGACATCACCGATGGAAAAGCCACACTGGACATGACCCACGTCTCTCCTCCTCAAGGGACTGGCCGCAAAAAGATCTTATTGGTGAACGACCTTCGCAGCACCAAAGAGTCTCGTCCGAATTAACAACCCTTAAGACCAGATGTGTTTAGCCAGGGCCATCGTGATGGGACGAACCTACGCTAGCAAGAATGACACGGCAGAATGGAAAAGAGCCTGGAAAACTATTCAAAAATCGGACCGAGCCAAACAACGAAGTGAAGCAGAACTCCTGTTACAACAAGCCGACCTGCCCAAAGACACACCCTGTGGCATTCCTGGAATGTAAATATTGCAAGATGTCCTAGCTCCACGCTACACCTTGAAAGTGCACCCTCAAGATATGCGTGGCCTTCTGTTGTTTCGAGGGAAAGACTTTAAGGATGGAAAATACATTCATGTCTATTATCATGATGACCATTTCGATACCATTACCAGTATCACTGGATTCCTGGGATACAGATATTACTGTGAGAAATGTGACCATGGCTATAACAATACAGAACAACACAAGCATTGTGGATCGAAATGCTCAGGATGTTTGGTATCTCCATCCTGTCTGAACGAAGAGCAAGAACCAGTGCATTGTTCTGCTTGTCTGCGCACGTTTGTCAGCCCTGCCTGTTACCAACAACATCTGAAGACGCAAGATTCACAGCAGAACTGTGCTTGTCAACTGCTGAGACTGTGCCCTACGTGTGGACAATGCATACGTTCACCAAGGCACACGTATGTTCAGGAAAGAAAAAATGTCACATTTGTCATCACATCGTGGACTTGGAACACCAATGCTACGTGCAAAAATACCAATCCCAACCAGAGAAAGAGGATGGACACAAGAAGAAAGGCAATTTCATCTTTTTCGATTTCGAACGCATGCAAGAGACCGGTATTCACATTCATAATTTCTGCGTGGCTCATCGAGCGTGCGAGAAGTGCATTCAAGAACCTATCTTCAGTCATTGCCCTCACTGCAGTAAGATTCCCGGAGGGCGTGTAAAAATCTTTCGGGGACCGAACACGCTAGCCCATTTCGCCCGATGGGTCTTAGACCCCATCGACAAGACGTGGAGCCAAGAGGACATCGAACGTTACGGAGATTGTCATCGTCACGCCACGGTGATGGCTCACTCGATGGACAGTTTCTTCTCAGATACTATACTGAACATGGCACCGAGCATCCTAAAGTGACTTTGAACGGAGCCAAAATCATTTTCATGCAAGTGGGACAAGTGCAGTTTAAAGATTCGATGAGTTACTTAGCCATGCCTTTGAGTCGAATGCCTAAAACGTTTGGAATGACAGAAATGTCTAAAGGGTACTTTCCACACTTTTTCAATACGGAAGCCAATCCACACGCCGTTCTACCCCATTTGCCTGAGGCTCACTATTACGACCCCGACAACATGCGTACCAAACAACGAGAAGCTTTCTACGCTTGGTACCAGGCTCACGCCTCTGACCCTTTCGACTTTCAGGAAGAAATGCTAAAGTATTGTCGTTCCGACGTGGACATTTTACGGCGTTGCTGTGGAAAATTTCGAGAACTGTTCATGGAACACGGAGGGGTCGATGCTTTGAAAGAAGCTTGCACCATTGCCAAAGCGTGTTCCTTAGTGTACCGGCAACGGTTCATGCCTGAAAACACCGTGGCTGTCATCAGTCCTCAAACGACCCACTATGTCAAACGTCAATACTCGGTCAAAGCCCTACGCTGGTTACATTACTTGTGTGACAAGGAAGACAAATGGATTCAGCATTCCCGCAACAGAGGAGGCGAAAAGACCATCGGAACGCATTCGGTCGATGGCTGGGACTTAGAAAACCCCAAGATCGTGTACGAGTTTAACGGTTGCTTATTTCACGGATGTCCCGTCTGCTACCCTGACCGTGGCACTAAAAATCAGTTTTTACAACGAACCATGGAAGACTTGTACCAGGACACTTGTCAGCGACGCCTAAAGTTATAAAAGCAAAGATACCAAGTGGTGGAAATGTGGGAACACGAATACGATCACCGTTTGAAAACCGATCCCGAATTTAAACGTGTCGTGGAAAGTTACCAGTTCATGGACCCCCGGAACCCAAGGGATAGTTTGTACGGAGGAAGGACCAATGCCACCTGTTTGCTGTACCAAGCCGACGAAGAGAAAGGAGAAGAAATCAAATACTTGGACGTGTGTTCGCTGTATCCCTACGTGTGCAAATATTGTCGCTTTCCTGCAGGGCACCCACAATTGTTAACGGAACACATCGACCTGAAAAACATTCGACAATACGAAGGTTTGATCAAGTGCAAAGTTTTGCCTCCAACCGACTTGTACCATCCCGTGTTACTTCACCATTGTCAAGGCAAACTGATGTTTCCTTTGTGCCGTACTTGTGCCGAAACGTGCAACCAAGACCAGCCTTGTCAGCACACCCAGGAAGAACGGGCCTTGACCGGGACGTGGGTCAGCGTAGAATTGTTCAAAGCTCTGGACATGGGATACCAACTGTTAGAAGTGTACGAAATTTGCCACTTTCCCAAGACACAACAATACCACAAGGGTGACCCCACGCAGAAAGGCATTTTCGCGGACTACGTGGATGCCTTTTTGAAACTGAAGCAAGAAGCCAGTGGCTATCCTTCCTGGTGTCACACTCCCGAAGACCAAAAGACATTCAAAGAGAAATACTGGGCACAAGAAGGTATCACTTTAGGTCACACTGAGAAAAACGAAGGCAGGCGATCGTTTGCCAAAGTGATGTTAAATTGTTTGTGGGGTAAAATGGCACAACGGCCGTGTTTACCCAAGACGGAGTATTTGACAGAACCTTCCCGCTACTTCCAGATGATTCACGAGAAAACGAACTTCATCAAACAGGTGGACGTAGTTCGCGAGAATTTGATCTTGGTCAATTACGAAGAAGATCTGGACTTTGTAGAGGACGACCCCTTTGGAAATGTCATTATTGCGGCTTACGTGACAGCTCATGCTCGCTTAAAACTGTACGAAGCTTTAGAACTGTTAGGCGAATGTGTCCAGTACTTTGAAACGGACAGTTGCATTTACATCCATCACCCGAGTCAACAGCACCCTGACATCGAAGGAGACCGTTTAGGAGCCTGGACAGACGAGCACCCCGACGACAAGATTCTAAGTTTCGTCAGTGGCGGTCCTAAAAATTACGGCTACGAATACCGGGACAAACAAGGAGAAGTGCACACGAAGTGTAAAGTGAAAGGACTGACTCTGAATTATCGTACCAGTCGAGTGGTGAACTTTGGGGTATTGAAAGAAGCCTTGCAGTCTAGAGAAGATGAACACTTTAAAGTGACCACCTATCAACCCAACAAGATTGTACGTTTACCCACTCACCACATCGTCAGTCGACCCTTGGAAAAAGTTTATCAAATCGTTTACCAGAAGCGAGTGCGACTTCCCAATCATTTCACCTTACCGTATGGACACGTCGGTATTGGTCTGTATATAAAAAGGAACCCTAGGCAAGATCGATAGTTCATTGTGACTACCAAGACCAAGTGAACAAGATGAATACTTTCAGAGAAACGCAAAACAAGTTCAGACAGGCACAATTCAAGTTTGGGGTCTCTGAAGTGGAATGCGATTGTGAGCCTTGCGATGGGAACGATGCTGTACGTTGTGACCTTAGCGATTCCGTAAAGCATCATGGGAACTTTGTTCTCACTACCCCTATCATGGAAAGTGATGCTGTGCGTGTCAAACCTGAGGGATGCGAAAGCGATGCCTCTAATCCTCTTGGACACTTTGCTGGGTTTCGTTTTAAAGGTGGATGTTCACCTTCACGTTTACCCCTCTACGGATGTCATCCAGCCCTGAGCAAACTCCTGTCCATGTCACCCAACCCTCATCGAAACGAACCTGTGAAAGACGAATATTCGTTCCCTGTGCGTTTGTCGGAATACTGCGACTTTGAAAATCGTCTTCAATCGTTCAAAGGAAAATGGCCTAAATATCTGGGAGGACCGACTCCCGAAGAATTAGCCAGAGCCAGATTTTTCTACTTAGGTGAAGGGGATAAAGTCAAGTGCTTCAGTTGCGGTGTGTCACTTCACCACTGGGAACCACAAGATTCGGCCTACCTAGAACATGCTCGGTGGTCACCGAATTGTTATTACTTACCTTTAGTGGGACCGAGACATTGAAGTAACTTACCATGTCGTTGAAGAAGAAACCAGACTGGTTAGGAGTCAAATGTTGGACATCACCGAGACCAGTATTTATACTTCATTTCAAAAACGATATTGAATCATTACCTAAAGAATTGCAAGAGAAGATTTACAAGGAAGTTTGGCAGGGGTTTGCCAGAGTGAAATCTCAATGGGTGACTGTAGAACTTTTGTGCCGAGAAATTCACAAGAGGAAAGTGAAAAAAGTCAGCCAGTGTGTTAGATTTCTCTGGGTCAAGAGTACATTCATCCTACTATATTACTCTAAACCGTTTACGTTAAAAGAGTTCAATGAGATTCTTGGACGTTACCCTGAGTGGCAGTGGTCAGAAATTACTCACTATGTGGATTACTTTTGCTCTAGGAGAAGACTGTGAATTGTACAGACTGACCTATTCATGGATACTTTACAAGAGAACATTCGTGCTTTGCCTGTGGAGTTGAGAGAACGCATTTACCGAGAGCTGGTCAAACGTAAAGAACAATTGCATCCGTTACGTCACCGGTGTTTGAACCACTGGTACCTGAATGCTATACAAGGACTGATTCAGTTGAAAGTGTTCCATTGGACAGACATTGATCAACGACCCCCTAGTTTTAAAAAGGATTGGTTTGCTATTGATGATTCTATCTACTACATTGTAAACTTACTGCATCGAATTCCAGAGGAAGAGTTAGCGAATTACCAACATCTTTTACACAATGTCAACTTAGTGAAAGAGGAAACTTCTGAACGAATTGTAATGTGTAAATTAGTGACTAAACGATTTAAATTCGACACTGAAGTAAAACCATGTCTGTGCAAACGGTACATTTCTTGTGTCAGAAAGAGGATTTAGTATGACCTATTCATGGATACTTTACAAGAGAACATTCGTGCTTTGCCTGTGGAGTTGAGAGAACGCATTTACCGAGAGCTGGTCAAAATACAAGTCAAACGTAAAGAACAGTTGCATCCGTTACGTCACCAGATGTTTAACCAATGGTACCTGAATGGTATAAAAGAACTGATTCGTCAGAAATTGTTTCAAAGGTCAGACCTTGTTCAATCCTTCCAGGCCCCGATGATCCACGTGTTGATCGTTTTGGTTACTTCGAGATTCACCTAGTGCAAAGCATTGAGGAAGACAAGTTAAAGGATTACCAACATCTTTTACGTGGAATCTACTTAGAGAAAGAGGAAACTCCTAATCGAAGTTTGAAGTTTAGGTTACAGTTTGTAGCATTTAGATTCCTAACTGGAGAACGAAGATCTCTGGGTAGAAAGTACGTGTATTGTTTCCGAAACAAAGAGAGTATAAAAACAGGCTGCCATGCCACGACTTTTATCACATGTAATTGAACAGATTCCGTGGAAGGAACTCAATGACCATATTCAAACCGTGGATCATTACCATCAATTATTACAAGAACTATATCCAATCAATTTGGGTCGACAAGTGGTGTGTGTCTTAGTGACTTGTTTTCTGGGATTTCGTTTGCCAGCCGATTCCTTGTGGACTCTTTACGAACAGTATTTACCACCCAGTTCAACAGGAAAGTGGTGCCTTTAAATGTTCACGAGAGACTCATTTTGCTCAAAGCCTTACGTTTTCATCTGGATACTTCTCAACCTCTACGGGAAAAAATGATTCGTCACCTTTTAGCTACCCAAGACGTGTATGACGATGTGTGTGTAGCTTGTGACTTACACCCCCATTGGACAGACGTCCGTGCCTGGAAAAAATGGGATTTTGAGCCTTGGACCCAAGAAGTGGCCCAGCATGCACGAGAGGTGTGATCCTTCTTTTCAACGTACAAAGAAAAATGTTACTTTTCAACCTGTGTTAGTGACGGTGCCAGAAGAAGAACCCGTCACCCAGGACAGGACTGTCGTGGACATGCCTGAAAGACCCTTTCGGGAGGACACTTGTGTGACCTTACCCCCTATAGAACTGGTCAGAACATTACCCAAAACATGTTGTACAGACACTTGTTGCTATTCCACGTTGATGATTTTGATGTGCCTTTTATAGTTGTACTTAAGCCTTTGGCTTTTATGTATTTTTGTCTTTCGTGTTGTTCATATTTAAAACATTCAATAAACGTGTCCTGAAAAAAGTATATAAACTCTTGTCTTGTTTGTTTTCGTGTCACAAGTGACATTCCTGACACTATGGCTACCTCTGCTGTCTCTGCTCCCTCTTCCTCCACTGTCAAAGTCATCGACGAACACTTAGATCGTGCCAGTTGGGAGGCTTTTTATCTTCGCCATCTCTTTAACATGCTCATTGCTGGACCTAGCGGTTCAGGCAAAACCGAATTCGTCAAACGTTTGATCGAACATAAACATCATTTGATCGATCGTCCACCTCAACGCATCGTGTGGTGTTATAAATAGTGGCAATCGGCGTACAGCGTCTTGCAAGAAAGTCAAGGCGATTCCATCGTGTTTGTGGAAGGCATTCCTAAAGAAGACGACGGCATCGTCTCTGACTCCCGTCAAACCCATTTGGTCATTTTCGACGACATGTTAGGAGAAGACGAAGAAGAAATGAAACTGTGGTTTACGCGCAAAGGGCATCACCGTAATGCCTGTGTCGTTTACATCACCCAAAATTTGTTTCAACAAAGTAAAGCCCATCGCACCATCAGTCTCAACGCGCATTACGTGGTCTTGTTTAAAAGCCCTCGAGATAAATCGCAAGTGCAAGTCTTAGCCAAACAGTTAGGAACGCCTTGGCTGACTCAGGCGTACGACGATGCCACTCAAACTCCACACGCTTATTTACGCGTCGATTTGAAACCTACGACCCCCGATGATTTGCGATTTCGTACCCACTTGTTTCACCACTGGTACCAAGACGGAGGGCCTGTCCTGTACACGTCTCCGTCCGCGACTTAACTTCACTCAACAAAAAAATCTATAAAAACCTCAGACACTTTTCGTCTGTCTCACACAGTTTGAACATGACGTCCCCTCAGTCGCATCTTTCCGTCAAATTCATTCGGGCCTTGTATGGCATCAGTCGAGAAAAAAATCCACAAATACGAGCTCGTGTCTTAGAAGCTAGTCTCAAAGAAGTCTTACGATGGTTCACGGTGACAGCACGTCAATTACTACAAGGGCTCATTCAGATTCCTCATCAAACCAAACGCTTTTTTGATCGAAACAAAGTCGCTTTGACATAACTGGCCGATCCCCGCATCGACACTCAAACCAAAAAACAAATCATTTTGAAACCTGGAGGGAGCGGTACTCTAGGAGGAGTCATCATTCGCTCGCTCTTAAGATGGGATCCTAATGCTCCCAAACTTCTCCCCAAGAATAAAGTCAAACGAAGCTCCAAGAAGAAGAAAACGAGCCACGGGGCCATGGCCAAGTCTCCAAGGAGACCCGTGTCTCCAAGAACTTCTCCAGTGGCGGGACCCTCCTCTTACCAGTCACCACCCCGGAAAAAGATAAGCCCCCAGAAAAAGAAACAGAGAAAAAGTCCCCAGAAAAGAAAAGTCCACAGAAGAAAACTAGTCGCAAGAGAGGCACTTCGGCCAGGACGCAACCTTACACTCGCAAACCACGACCTGCAACGGCGGTGACCACGTCTCCGGTAGCCTCAGGTTCATTCACTTCTCCGTTGATGACACCAAGAACTGAAGAGTACTTGGAGACGTTGATCACACCAAGAACTTCTCCGTTAATGACCCCAAGAACTTCTCCATTGGCAGGTCCCTCCCATTCAGCGGCAGTGGCCGCTGCTCACAAAGTACCTTCTCCCAAAATCAAAGTTCAAGAAAGATCGGGCATGTTACAAAGTTTACTGGATTTGTCCAAGCAAGAACTGGCTCGATTTAGTCCGTTACGTACCCCTGCACGACGTGTCATGCCTGTCCTCAAGTTGATACGATGTAAAGACAATCAGTGGCGACGCGTTCCAGTATAAAAAAAGGCCTGTGACTAAGTAGGGGTATCAGTGTTTTTGGTGCTGAAGACTCAAAGATGTCACCCTCCAGAAAACATCCCTCTTCTAAACAACCCCAAGGAAAGAAAAGGAAAGGACTACCTCCTCGTTTAGTCAAACATGGGGACATGTTATCTGTCCTGTGCAAAGCTTCTCCACCCCTACGAAAAAAACTCCTTCAATCAGCCTCCAAAGAGGTCATCGATACCGTGTGCGAATGTTGTTTGAACGTCTTGAAAGGCACGATCCCTTTGTCCAAACACCAGAAACAATGCTTAGGCAAACATCGTCACGTTTTTCGCCAAATGGTTCAAAAGAAAATTCCCATTCGTCAAAAGAAGAAGATGTTGGTCCAACGTGGAGGAATTTTACCTCTCTTGTTAGGCCCATTGCTGAAAGGAGTCTTGTGAACCATGTTGGGAGGACTGGTGGGAGCAAGATAAAAAGACCCTCTGAAGTCCCAAGATCTCAGAATCGACCCCTGACATCCCATGGAAGGACGAAAACTAGCTTTAGTGCCTTACAAACGATGGATGGAATACCATCGGTGGCAAGAACAACGCACCCCGCATTGACCTCCCAATCCCAATTTGAGCGAGATGTCCCAGTTACAACACGAATTGCAGTCCTTGATGGATCGCCAAGATTTGTCCGAAACAGAAAAATCGCAAAAGTACGGTCAACTCTTGCAACGACTGCAACTCTTTCACCAGAAAGCTTTAGACGAAACAGCTCTACCCACTCTGAAAGATTGTAAGACCTTGATGAAAAGTCCAGCACCATCATCACTACCACCACCACTACTACCATCCCCAGGAGTCACCATAGATGCTACCCCACGAAGACCTGAGGATGAAGAGATGCGAGAAGTGTTTCAAACACCGTCAGCAGCTCCCGTTTCAAGTAAGCTTGCAGCATCCTTGTTGACCCCGTCCCCCACACCCCAACGAGAAGAAATGAAAGCTTGGGTTAAAAAGATGATGTCCACTCCTCCTTCGACAGAAGTGAAAAAGAAAGAAGGGAAACCAGAAGTGAAAAAGAAAAGAAGACCAAAGCCATTCCATTGCCACCTCCACCACCACCACTACCTTCGACTTCTACTTCCGTAGCCCATCGGACACGTAAATCCGTTTCCAAACCACCCTTTCGTCCCACCCAAAGTAGCATCACCGAAGAGTGGGTGACTTATTAACACACAAAAAAATGGAGCAGGTGGTAGCCAGCATTTACTACGATCCCTCCCATCCTGCAGGTTACGCAGGAGTTCAAAAATTGTATCGTGCTGCCAAACCTCAACTGAAAAGTCTCCGTTTACCTCAAGTGCAACGATGGTTACAAGAACAAGCTACCTACACTTTACACAAATCCATTCGACGCAAGTTTTCCAGAAGTCGCACCCGAGTGGAAGGCATCGATCATCAATGGCAAGCCGATTTGGCCGATGTCTCTCATTTGGCTAGCTACAATGGCGGTACAAATATTTATTTTGTGTCATTGACGTCTTTTCCAAATTTGCCTGGGTCGTACCCTTGACTTCCAAAACGAGCAGTGAGTTAGTGCAAGCCCTGCAACGGGTGTTGAAACAAAGTGGTCGTCACCCTCTTCGATGGCAAACGGACAAAGGCACCGAATTTCTGAACCAAGCTTTCCAAAAAGAATTAAAGAAACGTGACATTCATTTTTTTACCACCGAGAATCCCGAAACCAAAGCCAGCATGGTGGAGCGTTTTCAACGCACTTTGAAAGAACGCATGTGGAAATATTTTACGCATCACCACACTCTGAAGTACATCGACATCTTACCGCACCTGGCGCAAGCGTACAACCAATCTTACCACCGAAGCATTGGACGTGCCCCGCAAGAGGTGACTCCCGAGAACGAAGTGTTGGTGTTTGAGCGCCTGTTTGGTACGTCCCCGACGAGGGCTGTCCCCAAGAAAAGTGGAGTGTTGGACGTAGGAGATTGGGTGCGCATTGGCAAAACTAAACGCACTTTAGACAAAGGTTACTTACCTAACTGGACGACCGAATTGTTTCGTGTCACTGGACGAGTGCATGGCCGTCATCCTGCCGTCTATAAATTAGAAGATATGAACGGAGAAGTGCTCAAAGGAACGTTTTATTTGCCCGAGTTACAACGTGTCACCAAAAAAGAAGACGACGTGTACGACATTGAAAACATTCTCGAACGCAGAACCCGTAAAGTGGGCAAACGACGTGTCAAAGAAGTCAAAGTACGTTGGAAAGGATATCCACCCAGTTTTGATTCTTGGATCGACGCTTCGCAAGTCATCGACTATAAAAAGAAGTGACCATCATGCCCTTTCACACAGACGCAGCTACTGCGACCACTCCTTCACCCAGTTCTTCTGTGCAAGATTTACAAAAACAACCTTTGTGGGTGTGGTGTGGAGAACGTGTGCCTAAAATGCAAATCGTCTTTTTCTGCCAAATCTTCGTGGTGTATTGTGTCATCGGGGCAGCCATTGCCAATTTGAGTTTGCAACAAGGAGACAAACAATTGTGGACCATTTTATTAAGCAGTTGTATCGGTTACCTGCTTCCCAATCCCTCCCTGAAATTCTCCTCGAACGGGAACAACGGGAACCTTGTGTCCAGTGCCAGTGTCAGTCACCACTCCAATAACATCAACCCCATTTTGAGCGGAGACACTCCTCTGACTTCCAGTAACCCCTCGGACAGCCACAGAACTCTGGAATTATGAGTCACCAAAACCAATTTTACTTAACCTTACCCAGTGACAGTTCCATGGAGGTGTTTTTCAAGAACACGTTGTGCTGTTACACGGCCAAATTACCTCAGGCCATCCCATTAGATGACGAAGCCCATTGGGAAATGGCTTTAGTAGAAATCATTCACCCAACCCAAGTCCTCAATGTCCTTCCCAATCAAAATAAATTTGATGTGGAAGTTCATGACGAGCAAATACAACAGTACTTGGATACCCATGGCAAATATAACATAAAAACCCCTGGCACACAGAATCAAAAGCACACCACCTATGAGCTTTTCATTCCCCCAGGCTATTATTTTAGTGGTCAACATTTGGTGAGCACCATAGCCTCCAGGTTTAATGTCGTGTTTCTTAAAGCTTTGGAAAGTGTCAAAAAAGTGTACCCTGGAATACTACAAAACAGCTCGTCGCTTCGTGATGAAATTTCCTGACAGTAAAATCAGGGGTTTCATATTTTGTCCTGAATTGCTTGCCATGTTGGGTGGGGACATGGAAATGAGAATGGCCATGATCAAGAAAAAAGAATTACCAGTCATTTACGACAACGAGTCTTTTAGCAAGTTATTTCGTGCCCCGGTAGAACTGAATCAAGGACTGAATTTGATGTTTGTGTACTCCGATGTGGTTGAGTACAACGTGGTGGGACACACCTCTGTGCCGTTACTGCGTGCCATTCCTTTCAAAGTGGATTCTGCCACGAACGCTGACGAGGAAGGTGGAAACACTTACCACGTTCACCGCGAATTTGTACATCCTCACTATTTGCCCGTCAGCAGGTCTTATTTGGACACGGTCAACATTGCTATAAAAGGAGATCTGGGACATAATATTCCATTCACCAAAGGAAAAGTCACGGTGAAACTCCATTTTCGAAAACGGTTCTCTCACGACTCGTAAGTCATGTATCCAGTCTACCGAGGCTTTGCTCGACAGCGAGGACACGGTTTAGGAGATATGTTGAAATCGGCGTTTCGTTCGGTGGCTCCGGTGTTGAAACCGATGGTGACACGCGGATTGCACGCCTTGACAGATGCGGCACTGACACAAAGCAAAGAATTTCTCCAAAATGTCATCATCGACAAACAAAACCCCAAAGAAGCTTTCATGAGGGCAGGCAAAAATGTCTTGCTGCAAACAGGTAAGGACCTTTTGGGCCGACGAGAGACACCTATAAATGCCCTGCACGCTGCTGAGTCAGGCATTCAGCAAGGACAAGGCAGAAAGAGACGACGAAGAAAACACCCTTTCACCAGACTTCACACTTCTAAAGCTAGAAAGACAAAGAAAAGAAGAACCGTTCGAGACTTAGACGTTTTCGATTATTGAGAAAGAGAAAAAAATGATGCACCGAGAGTCTTGTGCTTGTTCCAAGTCGGAACTGGATCTGTTTGCCATGCCCCCCACCATGATGACCATGCAAGAATCCCAGTGGGTGGAATTTCATCCCGTCTCCTCTTTGACGGATTCAGCTCCCATCGAGTTTGAAATCAAAGGACAGCCCGAAGATTACATCGATCTGAATAGCAGTTACTTGTACTTGAAAGTCAAAGTAACCGAAGTGGACGGTGACGCTCTCATTAATACGTCCAGAGTAGCTCCCGTGAACAATTTCATGCATTCATTGTTCAGTGGAGTGGACTTGTCTTTGAAGAACAAACTGGTCAGCAGCAGCATGGATACTTACCCTTACCGAACGTACCTGGAAAATCTCTTGACGTACGGAAAAGAAGCCAAAAGCACTCATCTGGATGCTTGCGTGGTATGGAAGCCTGACGCATTAGGTGCAAAGTTCGACAGCACTACAACTGATGTGGATGCTCAAAATTTATCGGGATTTATAGAACGACGAAAGAAAATTGCACTAAGTCGTAGTTTAGAACTGATGGATCGTTTGCATTTGGACATGTGGTTACAAGAAAAGTATTTTCTGAACGGAGTGGATGTCCGCCTGAGACTCAATCGCAGCAGTGCCGCTTTCCATCTGTTGTCTAATGCTAACGATTACAAAACTGTCATCCAAGAAGCCAGACTCTACGTGCGACGTGTGGAAGTGTTACCTAAAGTAGGAAACGACGTCAGTCAGACGTTGAGCAGAACGACCGCCAAGTATCCGATCCGACGCGTGGAAGTGAAAACCTTCACCATTCCCAGGGGACAGCGATCCGTGATCGAAGATCATCTGTTCCAATGACAGCTACCCAAACGTTTGATCCTTGGTATCGTCGAGAATACAGCCTTCAACGGAGCTGTCGATAAAAATCCTTTCCACTTTCAACACTTTGGCGTGTCCAAGATCGAAGTCAGTCGCGATGGTAAGACCTTGTGTACCCGACCCTTTGAAACTAAGTTTGGTGACGAAAAGAATTATTTGAGGTCGTACTTGTCGCTGTACGAAGCCACCGGTCAGTTAGGAACCAACACCAGTCACGGTATTTCGTACGACGATTATGCAGGAGGCTACGCTTTGTGGGCTTTTGATTTCACTCCAGACCAAGGCAGCGACGAACGACATTTTAACCCTATAAAATCTGGCCAGATTCGAGTGGAAATTCAGTTTGCAAACCGAGACCCTGAAGTAACGGTGAACGTCATCCTGTATGCAGAATTCGATAATACGATAGAAATCAACAGTTTGAGAGAAGTCATTCTAGATTATTAGAAGCCATGGAAGACTGTTACCCCTCTTTACCTAGTGGAGAAACTTTGGAGATGAAATGTGAGGAGATTGTGGAAGAAGAAGAAAAATCCCAAGACGAAGAAGTTATCATGATGAAGTCAAGATGGCCAGAACAAGAAGCCCATTTAGTCTCCTGTTTTGCTACATTCCTGGCAGATATAATGAAAGAATTGATCAAGGAAGAGTGCTATGGATGTCACAACGATCATCCCAGTCAAATTCAACACGATAGATGTCTGATGTTGAGTCAAAAAAAAAAAATTGGACGAATATCTGGACAAAGCTTGGGGTCTCATCGAGATAGAATTCGTGTTGAACGAGTGGTATAAAGGCTTGGATAAACATTCTTCTCCTCCATTAACGTCTCTGGAGTGCCGTCGCATCGAATCTCTCTTGGACCAGAGTAAGAAGTCGGAGCCAAACGCCTTTTACTTGTCAGACATTTTCAAGCAAAATGTCAGGATCGAATTGATCACTTATCATTACCTGTGAAGAAGAAGAAAAAAACCACACAAATCAATGGATACCTGGGAACTTTATTACCTTTTGAACCACAGTTCGTACACGGCTTCTTGGAATCCTGTCGTCTGTACTAACGATGAACTCCCTCATCGCAAACCTCAAGACCATCTGGCTTATGTGATCAACACGGATGACAGTCATCTCCCAGGAACCCACTGGGTAGCCGTCTACTTTCCTCAAGAAGGATGTGTGGAATATTTCGATTCCTATGGATTGCCTCCTTTGGAAGACGATATCATTGACTTTATGAGAAGAAATGCTCAGACCACCCGATTCAATAATGTGAAATTACAAGGCACAGATTCCTTGGTGTGTGGACAATATTGTGTGTATTTTCTGCATCATCGCAGCCTGGGCTATTCCTTAGAACATTTAGTGACTCATTTTGATCCTCGTTCTTCTTCTAGAAACGATGTGAAGGTAGGTCAATGGTTTTGTGACCATTATGCTTATCTTTTGTCTCAAGCTAGGAAACGTAGTGTCCATCAATGGCCTAATGACTTCCAACAGTGGAAATCACAATTTCATTCACAACGTTGTCAGCCCTGTCCAAAACAATGTGTTAGTTGAAAAAAATGTTTGTCATTTGAAAAAATGTTTGATGTTATATTGTTGGATTATTGTTAAAAATGTTAGAGTTGTGTTAGTGTTAAGTGATTTTGAATAAAAATGTTGTGTTTTGAAGAAAAAAATGCCTTTGTGGTTTGTTTGACTATAGGAATCTTGATTCATGCTCTTTGACTTCTTACTATCCCTCTCATGACACTCATTGAACGTTCCGGCTCGAAAACCGTATAGGGATGTTTTCCTTCACGTCCGCGCTTTGACTTTAAAAACCGGGGAAGTTTCCAGTCTAATCATAAGTAATAAATAGAATTTATACAGGAAAAACCAAGTTGGCTAACAGCTACGGAAAACACATAGGACCAAAACCTCACAACACAAACTGTTTCTACTGTCGGGTGCCTGAAGATCTGCACCACATATTTAACATATGCTACAGATTAAAGAAAGAAAACGAAATTTTCAAAACTGAACAAAATAAACTAGGATCGCCGAGTACATATCCAGAATTCCTTAATAGCACGAACCCCAATTTAAAAACCACATACAACAACATCATAACTTTCCTTAAAAAAAACTGAAATATATACAAAAATTTAAATACAAATCATAAATAAATAATTAAGCAATATACCCTTTTAGACCAATAGCAGGAACTAGGATTCGGTTCTCCCGAACTCTCCATTTATGAGAGGCGAGTGTGATCGACGAGAGAATCTAATCCGAAACCAGCTAAGCAACGAAATTAATTAAATTACACTAATAAATACTTTCATAAAATATATATCAAATTTAGACCAATGGCGAAGACAAGGATTCGGTTTCCCTGAACTCTCCATTTATGAGAGGCGGGTGTGATCGACGAGGAAATCTAATCCGAAATTAGCCAAAAGTATTACAAAATAAATACAATGATGAAACAAGTGCCAAATTCTGACCAGTAGAAAAAACTCAATTTTTATCAAAACAAGCCCACTGACTGATAAAACTATACAAATAAATAGCGTAAATTAAAAAACACCAACTATAAATAAGTAACTAGTTCAAATACCAGGAAGGAATATACAGGGGGTAGGTTGTATAAAAAACAACCCTTCTCCACTTCTCTTAACATACTACTCTCCTAACACCCTAACTAACAGCTCCAAAAGTCTATCTTCTACATAGGTGACAGCTAAGACAAAAACTAGATATAACCATATAATCCCAAAATAGAACGTATAAGGTGGTCGCAAGAATAGACCATCAGGGATCCCCGTATTAAGACCCTAAAGTTACACATATAAGGTAGTCGAAAAAACCCAACGACTATCAGGCCCGGCGGCACAACGCTGCAAATATAACAAATATATAGAATGCTACCCCAAAAATTACTCGTATAAGGTAGTCAAATAACCCAATGACTATCAGGGCCAGCAGCACAAGGCTGCAACCAAAATTTACAACATGAAAAATAGGACCCAAAAATCAATTACTGAATAAGATGAAAAAAACACCAACTCCATCCAGGGCCAGCAGCACAAGGCTGCAAAACCACCCGACAAAAATGCTGTCACCTAGAAGCTAACATCGACCTCAATAGACTCTATCTCTCTTAAAAACAGCACAGAGATTTTTATTATTCAAATTCCAAAGACGGAAATTTAGAACAAAGTATCCTGGATCGGAAAAACCCTGCTAACCTGTGGCAAGACAACTCTGCCCGAGCCCGACCACTTTCACCCTTTGCCACGGACAGACATCAAAACCCATACGTGCAGTGCACGCATCATAAATTAAAAATGCGAACTAGATCGGGTCCAATCCCACTAGTCTCTAATCAATGCAAATGAATGACAGAGTGTGTGCTGGGTCCAATCCCACTCAACCAAAAACATAGGCCTTACAATCAGATCGATGTGTACACAAAAGTACCTCGACCTGACGGCCCAATCAATTAGTGTTCTGTGAACACAGAAATGCCTGGAGGAAGTGGCTCCATTCCTTCCCCCAAGGAGTAATCAATTAGGTGCCTGTGGCATCATAAACCAGTGGTACATGCTCAATGCGAGCGCACACCATTATAATTCAACTCAACAACAACAACAACAACAGTCTAACCATCCATTGTTGACTCATCCTCCGACGAAGATGTGCTCCAAACTAGCTAAGCTAAACGAAGCCTACGTGAATTTGCATAGGGTCAGACACAGCCTGATACCGAAGCCTGAAGAGATAGAGAATTAGAGAATGTTAAAAGTCACTGAAGACCTGATAGAAGAGCTCTTCAGAGAAGAAGTGAACAGGGAGAAAAAGAAGAATGGACAGAGAAGTACAGACTTCAGAAACAGCAGAGAGAGCAGCAACAGCAATAACAGCAGCAGCAGGAACCTGAACCTGACAGAGGCTTTGTCGATTGTCGTATCGACACCAACGAGTTTTTCTTCTCTTTCCGAAGAAGCAGACCTATCGTCAGAAAGTCTATCGTCAGAGGACGTCACATTCTTAGAAACTAAAAGATCGCCCTAGCTTCAACTTCGCACACAAAAAACAGCCCTTTTCAGAGCTACCCCAATCTCAAGAAAAGAAATAACAATCGATTTGCCAATGTGTGTATGTAGAGTAGTGTTAATATAAACACTGACTCTTTTCTAGTGTGATTGTATGTGTTTGTGTTTGTAAGCACTCACGTACGTTTGTGTGGATAGTAGATAATGATAATGTTTTTTTGATGTTTGACGTGTAGTAGATTGGGGGTTTGTTTATTGCTGCTCCGCGTATGTGGATAGTATATTATTTTTAATGAAATTTTTTAAAAATAGTAATGGGTAGTAAAAAAGTGAGTGAGTGTTTCTTTTAGGTCCGCGCGTTGTTTGGTTATGATCTAGGTAAGATAAATTTTGTTTTAGGGGATGTTTTCCTTCACGTCCGCGCTTTAACTATAAATTGAAAATCGCTTGGCAGTCTAGCTACCCTGTTCATTCGTTAACAAGACAATGAATACCAGAATAAGCAAACTTCTTGAACTCCAGATACATCTGGAATATGCCAGGCGCCTGTTAAATGAACTGGCGGCGGAGGCCATAGTAGAAGAGGCAAGGATAAAGAAAGGAGAGGAGGAGAGAAGACAGAGGGAAGAGGAGGAAAAGAAAATAGGAGAGAGGATGTCGTACAATATTCCAGAGACAGAGGATTGGGGTGCTGAAGCCAATCATCCTCCCTCTGCGCTCCCAGTCAAAAGAAGAGTGAAAGGAGGCTGGAGTCCGAGATGTGTGTGTGGTGCCAGACCTGGAAGGTGCCATCATTAACCAGGTGCCCTGGAGTTCTTAAAAAACAAAAAACAGCCCTTTTCAGGGCTACCCAAAACCTTTAGAAAAGAAATAGTAATAGATTTGCCAATGTGTGTATGTAGAGTAGTGTGAATATAAACACTGACTCTTTTTTCCTAGTGTGAGTGTATGTGTTTGTGTTTGTAAGCGCTTAAGTTGGTTTAGGTGGATAGTAGATTTGGGTTTCATTTTAATGCTTTGCGTGTGTGAATAGTAGATTTGGGGTTTGTTTGTTGCTGCTTCACGTATGTGGATAGTAGATAATATGAAATGAGAAAAGTAGGGGATGTTTTCCTTCACGTCCACGCTTTTCGTATAAGAACCCACAGTGTTCGTCGTTCGCACCATTCTAAGGAATAAACAAAGAAGATGGAGGTGACAAAATTATTTAACGATTTGAGACATAGCTATCTTTGGATCATGGATGGGACTTATGTAGTAGAAAGATTGAATAAGGAAGCAAGATTTGAAGGTAGCCTGAACAATGTGAAGAGTCTTGGAGTAGCAAAAGATCTAATGGGGGAATGATTGAGGAAGAAGTAGAAAGAATCAGAGGATTCATTGACCCATCTTACGTGAGAGTAGGTACTTTAAAGGAAGCCTTGGATCATGTCATTGAAGTCAGGAGCTTCCTAGAAAATAGCTTTTATTGGACTGACTGGTGGTACGTAAAGTGGGGTTTTAACCAGTTGATAAAAGCAGAAGAACTAATTAGAGAGGTAATGAAAGTAGAAGTGATATAGATAAAAGAAAAATGGAGCAAAGAGAGAAAGGAAGAAGAAAATAAGAAGAAGAAATTAGAGTTTGAAAGATTGAATAACAACTGGATGAAGATCCAACAGAAATTCAGAGATATTGGTCATCCTGACTGGATAACAGAAACTGAAAAGAGGAAGAAGAAAGGAATAATGGAAAAAGTGAGGACTTGGTGGAAGAAGTGGAGGAGTTAGAAGAAGAAGAAACCCAAAGGCCCTTTTCAGGGCCACTCCAATCTCTCGAAAAGAGATAGACTTTCAATTGCCTACCCCTTTTTTATATTTTTTTTATTTTTTAAAAAAACAAAAAAAAAATATTCCATGTTAAATTTCCCTTGTCCCTAAAATTGCTTTTTTCTGCCATGTTAAATTTCCCTTGTCCCTAGACAAGCCCAAAATCTATTCCCATGTTAATTCCCATTGTCGCTAAAGTGGCCCAGGGGTTTTCGTAATGTTAAATTTCCCATTGTCGCCAAGTGGCCCAGGGGTGTTTTTAATGCTAATTTCCATCGTCGCTAAAGTGGCCCCTTTCACTACTCCGGTGTCAAAAGTGTACGCAGATATGTTCCGGAAAGATTTGCATGCAGAAAAATAAATTTACAATTTTAATGAACAGGTGACGTCAGACCCAGATATCGTCCATCATTATCAACACAGACATGGGGGGAGATCAACTGAACTACCCTACGATAAGCATCCTATATAAACGCTGATAATCACAAAAGTTTTCATATAAAATTATTGCGTATTACATTTTACTTTCTACAGTCTCACATGGTTTTCCTTCATATAACATTCACTTGTATATTTTTTATTATTTAATAAACGTAACCCCACCCCACCTCCACAGCCGATGAAAAGATACTTTCATGTTGTTACTTACCTAACTGTTAAGGGACGGCCATATAGTTTATCTCCCAACGATGGGAGGCTATAGCGGTCGAGAAGAGGCTTGAACCAATCGGGTAACGCTGAAGCGATACAACCTCACCGAATCGCACAAATCAAATACAAGAATTGTCTTTTCGCGTATTATTGTATGTGTTGAGGATTTATATATGTACCTTTATGCCATGTTCTCGTTATTTTCATATCATTAGTTTGTATGTTGTAACTCATCAACTAAAGATGGAAAGAAAATAATGATAATGCTAATACAGAGTCGAGGTCGTGGTTAATCTAAATTTTAAACAGTACTTCGTTTTATTCGAAATTGCAATACTGTTCTACATGAGATTATTTACGGCAGATTCATCACGTGGAACGTAATACTAAATATAGCAGATGGAGCGTTTCCAGGACATAATTTTAACCCTCGAACCGTAAATAAAACTTACTATAGATACGGATCCGGTTGTTTCGCATCAGCACCCCCTCCTTCCTCCCTGAATCTAACTCTATGTACCTGTTATACGTCTGTGTTTTAGCAACAAGTGTGTGTGTAATATAAATATGTAGATATTTCACCATTAGTAATCCATTCGGTACATTTAGACAGGCACGTGAACTCGAGTGTTACATTTATAAGTTTATAAATGTGTCATTAAGTAATATGTTTCAAGAGTGTCATAAAGTCATGAAGTGCAGTAAACTTAACACAGATTTAGCAGATCCCAATCGATCAGCGGCCGCTAATCATGGCAATCAATACTACTGTACCACCATTGTACCAGTCTGCTATGCAAAGCAGTTATGACAGACTGTCCAAATATGGGCTCGAAGGGAAAGCCATCGCCGCCCAAAATATGAAATTAAAATAAAAGAAGTAAATTTCTAATAACGCAAGAAAAGCTGTAAACAAGTATGCTTGTACAATGGTACAATTAAAGCTCAGACAATAATAGCAATGCTCAAATAAAACGGACAAGACACAAATGAAAAAGACAAGCAATACATGATGTAAATAGCGGAATAAAACATCCTAAGAAAAAATTGATCACGACTGAAAGAGACTTAAATCGAATGAAACAAAATAGCATGCAATGAACCACGTAACACTCACGCAAGACAAAAGAAGTGTCAAATGAAATGAATACAATGGAATGAGCAAATAGAATAATCACTTACAGAACCACATGTCAATCGAATATAAATATCAACAGAAACGACCAAAACATGAGTGAAGCAATGAGTGTCGAAATAAAAATTTTACTTATTTGAATAATTTCGATGCGACCGTAATCGGGTCTGAGAATTACATGTACGCAGCACTCAGACCAAGTCACAAGAACAGAAATACCCGGTGTACTGATATATTTCTAGATACACTCACTGTAAACAAAACTACATGTTATAGGATCTTCGTTGGAGGTAATTCATCTGTAATGATCAAGTATATTAAATATCAAAACAAAAACGGACTTTCCACGTGCATTCATTCCAATAAAAATGTGTAGGTCACAAAACATTTATCGACTTACACGCTAACTGTAACGTCTTGACTTCACACACGTTTTACGAAGTTGCGGTATTCTCTGTGTGAAGGTAACATATTGGACAATCCAAAATGCATCCATAAATCTGGGGGTGTAGGAAATTACATTCCCCTCTCACTTGACTGTCATTGAAAAGAATCAGATGATGTGTTCAGACTCAGAATTAATAAGGATCTCTTTTCAGTGTTGCTGATATTTTCTCTCGAAAGTTTTGATTCTGATGACACTTTTCACCATGTATATACCAAAGTGGTGACGCTTTTAAGTCGAGCCTAATTTGATACCAATGTACTCGCTTAGAAATCGAGTCCAGTTTCATACCGACTTACTCGCTCATAAGTCTAGTCTTATTGCAAACAGCACAGACCCAGATTTTCTCTTGCATAATACACCATCAGATATGGGTCTTATGTATTTTGTTAGGAATAATCAGTAAAACAAACAATAAAGACGCCGATCTACTCTCAGATAATGCACCAGCCCATCAGGTTCTATGTTGGTTGCAGTTGGACTCACCCTACAAGCGACTACATACGGTTATTCTTCATCTATGATACACAAATAATCCAGTTAAAAAAAGAATTAGGAAGACTCTATACTAAACAATGAGGGTAATATTGAAATGTATTAAAAGCAACTAACAATCTTTATATTTAAGTAGGCAGGTGCACCGAAATATAGGAATATTTTCGTTCCGATATATTTCTGTGGTTGTCTTTTCAATAGAATCATTTAGTTTTCTAATGAATATCAATAACCTCAGTAGCTTAGAAACAAGCCTCACTTGGAAACAGACGGACATTCAAGACTCGTCTTTGAAGCCAAACTGGAAACATCACAAAAAGATATCAACTTTGTCAATATCATTAATTATGCCAAAATTGCAAAATCTGAAAAGGTAACAAACATGCACAGCTAAATATTAGTGGAATAAATAAACGAACTTATTAATGATATATGCAGTTTAGTTTTGAAATTATTGACTGTGCCGAAAAACATTCGAAAATAATACGGGTATACCTGATTGTAGTGATAATGGCAATAAATGCTTAAATAAAGTTCGGCGTGGCCATCATTGTCAAGATGCATGACGAAAACAGTTAAGCTAGGAATATATACGACATAATCCCCTGTCAGTAAAAACAAAATTAATCTTTTAAAGGAACGTAAAAACTACAAACAAACAATATATTTTCGCATCAATAAATTGGATCAACCTGAAACAAAAACACACTTAGAAAACTTAGAAGTAAAAATCAATAAATATTTTTGGAGGATTATCGACAGTTTTGAAAACAAATGCGATGAATAAATCATTATATATATATATATATATATATATATATATATATATATATATATATATATATATATATATATATATATATATATATATATGACATGCTGTTGTCAGAAAACAGTGTAGTTTTTTTCCAAAATATTTTGTAGCATTAGACAATGAGACAGTCTCTAACCGGCATTGCTCTTGTTATTTCTTTACACTCCGAAAATCTTTCTTGCAAGAAAATAAATATAAAGGAGTGAATATAGATTTGTACGTTTGTTGTATGCAGACGATGCTGTATCGTTCGGGACTCGTGCAGGTTCTTTCCAAAACGATCTGAAGGCTATTTGAGTGCATGTCAAACTATCGAAACTTAATTTTCTTTCAACCAACAAAATACTACATAAAACCAAGAGAACAAATAATGACAGCTGGTTTCGTTAGGATTACAGTACGAATTCTCTCTCTCTCTCTCATACAACACATACAAACAATTAAGAAACACAGTCATTAACGCAGCAGTGTTTTTCAATTATGACAATGTACAATTAATATAAGTACAAGATGATTTTTTCTCTCTCTCTCTCTCTCTCGTGTCTGGCATAAACTCTTGGGTGTTATAGGTGGGTGGTTTCCATGTGCTTTAGTTTAGTGGACACACCTTTCTCGAGGAATAATAAATAGCAAAGCATCAGGCAGAAGAGCGGCTCTTATCTTAATTCTAAACGCTTCAAACTCTAGCTGGATTCAAAACAGTCTTGTTGAAAACAGTGACCCACGCCACGGGGTTCCCCAAGTTGCGTCACACGGGTTTGAGTCAGGGAAACTGCTTAAGTTGTAAATGGTCTTGGAGGGATATCGGTGGCATGTACGTTTAAACATAAACATCTCGTTTACTGTTGATCGCATCAGTATAACGCGTCAGACATTGCATCAATCAGGCTAATAATGATGGATCTGATATAGGGGTTCAGGTCTGCCTTTAAACGGACAAAAACAAAGCTTTTGTCATTTGGTACACGTAAAACTGATCGACTTTAAATTAAACTATGTGATATTTTTAGGTACCCTGGTTGGATTTTGTTTTGGGTATTTTTTGTTTCTTCTAAAACACCGTAGATTCGTTAAAGCTATAAAATGCAGCATTAAACAAGTGAAACTGGTACGTCGTTAGTGGTTTGCGATTACACCTTTTTCTGAGGATTATATTGTCTTTTTTAATTGATGACTGTGAGGACTGGAGATTTCAAAATACTCAATTAATCGAAAACGTTCACACTGAATTCCAAAAGGCATAATAAAACACAGGAAATGTATAATATTGTATATGCTGTATTCAGAATTGGGTAGAAAACCAATGAATATGAACGTTAATTATCGCTTGACTGGTTTCATGATCTCCGTTTTAACTGAACAAAAAAAAAAAGTTGCTTAAATAATATGGTCAATAATATATATGGGCAATAATATATATGGGCAATAATATATGACAGATAAATAGGAGGTTGTGAAAGTGATAGATCATTTACATGAATTTTGATAAATGATTTGACTATTTTTATATTTTGGCTGACTCGCAAAAGATAACTTTATCCCATTCATGCCAACAATTTCAGACAAATGAGCACATATAAAATATTATATTTATCACATGACGATAAATATGATATCGATTTTACCTGATAAAACTGCAGAATACCATTTTAAAATGTCTATACATATCTCATGCAAAGGTCACACTGGATAGTTTCGTATTTTGATACCTCCCTAATTGTTAAGGTAGAAGGCATGAACCTAATTATCATAAGCCTAGCATTTATAAATTCACACAGAAGCTAAATCTGTAATGTGGTTTAGATTTACTTTGAGTTAGGCTTGAAAATGTGTTGGCTTGTTTGGTGACTGCTTGTCACAGTTAGACTAGCATTGGAGATCAAATGCGTAACTTTCGCTGCAAATGAACAGCCGACTTGGCACATGTATTTTTTGTATGTCTGCTACAGAGGTAAATATCTGAAAATGGAGATATTTGAGGAATGATGAAAAGTATGCTATTTTGTTATAGTTTTCATGCATAAGACACATACTGATTCTTTTAGCTGCCTTGTCACAGGAGAATATTCAAAATAGCTCTTTGCTGTCAAAAATGAATGCAAAAAAAAAGAGGGGTTGATGGCTTTGTTGGTTGAATATAAAAGCCACCAGTTGTATAAGGAATTAACCTGATTGCGAAGTCAAACTCTGACATGCATGCTCTCTATAAAAATCATTAGTTTGTTTTTATTTGCATCTTCAGTGTACAATTATTCTCGTTTTTCTGCAAAAGGTCATTGTCGGATGAAAATTCACCGATAAACTGTCCAGTGAGACCAAAAGGTGGAATGAGACCAACCTTTTTCGCCCTATTTGTATTGATATGCAATTGCTACTAATTTATTCTAGAAAGACTTACTCCCCTTGAGTACTCCTCATAAAAGAGGAAAGACCTTTTTTAAATTAAAAGCAGATTACTGTCAAAATATTCATTCTAGTACTGTAAATGATCGTTTTCTAATTTTACTGAACTTCGAAAACAGTAATTTTATTTATTTTTTTCAAACTCATTGTTACAATGTTGATTCCTGTTGTTTGGATTTAATTTATATATTTAAATCTCTGTTTATGGGGTATGGACAAATATAATGATGTCACAAATGAAAAAGGTCTGGTATACATCCAATCAGAGAATCAGCTATATATATATATATATATATATATATATATATATATATATATATATATATATATATATATATATATATATATATATCGGACCTACAGGGTTTGCCCTATTGTCAGGAAACAGACCTGAAATACCTTTCCCTTCATTGACGTCATAACGTCATTTACATGTACGGCATTTCTAGCGTCATGAAGTGTTTTTAAAATGTCGAATATATGTAATCCATGATACGGATGTAGAAACTTTAATACTATGTGTAATAATTATATGATAAATGTAATTATGTCACCCAGTCGTAGAGATTGAAGAAGTCAATAACATTTCTAATGACGTTTGACTCTGACTAGAATTGAAACTCCTTCGATCAAAGAAGGGCCTGTAAGACTGAAAGGTATCGGATGTTGGGGTTGGGTGGGGTGGGGTGTAACATTTAATGAAGGGGCTTTTGATAGTAAACTAAGAAAGAAGTAAACAAGAATGAAATTGGTACTTCAAAACCGTACCAAGGAGGACGCGAGTGATCTATACATGAAATATGAAATGAATCCATATGAAAGATTTTACTCTTCTTTCACGTTTTACTTTTATTATTGAATGGAAATTGCAAGGTCTGTGCTAATAGTAAACCATCTGTAAATTCTGTTAAATGATATCTTGCTTTTTCCGATTGTACATTATATAATCCAAAGCCTTGGCATAGCCAGCTTATCAAAAAACAGATTATGTCGTTACTTCCGCTATTCATTTGTTATGCGTGTTAACATAAGTGATAAATATGAACGCACTCATGACATTGCCTGACCATGCATGCAACCATGTCTATAAACCTCTTCTACAAGTGAGAAAGGCGTCTAGTGCACTTTGTAATATGAGAGAGAGAGAGAGAGAGAGAGAGTAATACACGGAATGTATCCCATGGTCCCCTTCACAACAAATGACTATTGCTCTGAAATTAGCTGATTAAAACTGCTTTACTCTTTGGATAGTACATTACTAATGTCAAAACGCAAGGTCTACAACAAAGCGCCTCTGAATTATAATCTATTTTAGACGGGGAAACTCCTGCGTACGACTAAGCGTGACCTTCTTAAAAAGCAATTTTCGGCCTATTTACATTGAATACAATCGTAAGCTCACGATTTCGGACATTCTGAATCGGATAGAATAACCTAATTTAAATCTAAATGCATGAAAATGTCTAAAACAGTGCTCATTGAATCATCGCCCCCAATTTGTTCTGTTAACATTAATAGTAGCATCTAATGCAAATTTGCACAAACCTCTTTTGAACTGATACATTTATGTGACCGATATATTTACGCATAAACACAAAATGCATGTATGACTGAAGAAGGATGTATATGACAAATAAGATCCATTTATTTGACGTATAGTATTGATTGTTTCTTTTTGATAATGCATCATAATTTTACGTCTCCGCCGGACCACCAACCTCTCTAGTATGCATGCACTGTAAGAGGAACGGCGACAATCTGTGTGTGTGTGTGTGTGTAAGAGAGAGATATTTGCATGTTTTAACATCGCTTGAACAATTTTCAGTCATATCCCTACGATGTCTGCAGTGTTGCAGTGTATAGTGATGTGTAGCACTGGGGAATCATGCCGCAGACATGTAACACATTGTCCCCCCACCTCAGTCACATTATCCTGACACCAGACTCACCAGTCCTAACACTAAACTCTTAATGCTAAGTCCCAAGCAAGGAAATTACTAGTACCATTTTTATAAGTCTTTGGAATGAATTAGCCGGGGTTCGAACCCACGACCCCCGCATTTGAGGAGGACGCTCTAACAATTTAGAGAACCGGTGTGGTCAGGAGACACTGCATTTTTACTTCATGAGCGACTGGTACACTCCACAGATTTATAACAAAATAATTCAGATTAAAATTATACCTTGCATCAAATTACAAAAGACAGTGAAATGTAGTCGGTGCACGATTCTATTTACACCATGCGTGTGTGGTACACCATTCTGCAATTATGGTACACCTTTCTTAATCTAGGTGAGAAAGTCGAACAAGGAAGTACTCTTTTTCTCAAGACCCCCCCCCCCCAATACCCGTATGTAAAAAACACGTCTAATAAAGAGGACAATATTCATTGACCTTTCAGAGCTGACGATTATCTTCATGCCTACTTATGCAACCTTTGCATGTTCATAGAAGTTTAGTCATATTTTTTAACGAGTTCAGTAGTAAAGCATTTTCAGCCACCTTCTGGTGATAGAAATATAAGTTGATCTTAAAATATGTGAGTGTACATGAATTGTCTTGCACTCGCAATTTTCCTCAATGGAAAAACAGGTAAAATATTTTGATCTATAATTTATATGACATAGCTTTTGTAGAAAATCACTCGTAAAAACATAAAAAATCAATGACCATCCTGAAATTTACTGTCAAATTACAAATCAACAGTATTCGTCTAATGCAAGGTTGAGCTGTAATTAAACACCAAAGATTTAAGTGTGACTGTCGCAATGCATGTATACAAGTTCAGTTGAACATTTCAAAATACAACCAAAATTATTTTTTTTTCTGCCGTTTACATTGTGTATAATTTCAGTTACGTATTCGATAAAGAAGATAAGGGCCCCTAAAGATATTTAATTTGATAAATTGGCTTAAGTGACTATATTGTTATAAACGTCTTAATAGAAAAACTTTGGTCCCCACAGCTCACGAAGCCCTAACAATTTACAATAGACACTTCATTATTGACTGCTTATAAATCTTACGCTGCATTCTTTTCACAGTCATGTGATATTTAGTCCTTGTTACTGTCTAGTGCTCGTTTTTTTTTTCAGTGTTTTATTTTTTACGTAGTTGAGTCCAATACATGAATGTACTGTATGGTCTATGTTTGATGTAAACCTGGATGAATGCAGTTGTAAATTTTGTGAAAGCTAGCAATGCATGTACACAATTTGTTCTACCGATTCGTCTCTAGCGAAACGAATGTCCTCTTTAGTAACGGACAGGGGCTGAGGGTAGGTAGGGGTGGGGTTGATACGCAATATCAGAAAAAGCAAATGGCATGCGTAAATATCTGCGTTTCCTGCATACACATACCATCCAACACCGGCAAAATTTTAAACCTCATAGTTACATAATAGGAAATTTATATTTCCATTGATGTTGCTGTTGTGGTTTGAACGCCATTTTTCAGCACATGATCTGCTGTCTATGGCGGCTATTCTATTCGGTGAAGGAAGAACAATGGACAATCCCTGGAGGAACCACCGACTCAGGTGAGGATACTGGCAAGCTTTCTCAAATACCCACGTTGGCCGAGGTCGAGAATCAAACCAACGCGGACAGGAACGGTAAAGGCTAGCATCTTAGGTCACTCGGCCCATCTCTATTTCCATCGAAATATACCTTCTATAACAACAACATCGGGGTGTTACGCTGATTATATATATATATATATATATATATATATATATATATATATATATATATATATATATATATATACAGGCCCTGACAAAAGTTGGCGTCGGTTATTTTTGATTTGGACAAACACTGCAAACACTTCTGATCAACCACAGAAAGCTACTTTTCAGGATTTAGAAACGCAGAAATTAACAAAATAAAAAATAATTCCCTCAAAGAACATCAAAACTTAAGCAATGTTTTATGGCTTTTAGACATACCCTTATCGTATCTTACGTCGTTTCATCCATGTGTCGTTTCAGCCATCATGCATTAATGTATAATATTGTCATAATTCATTTCCTATTTCACAGAGCAAAAAAGACCGAACTTTTAAAGTTCACGACAATTAGAAATTCAAAAAAATGTAATAACTATGTTCCTTATGGTTCTTCCCCCCAAAATCCCCTTATTTTCGTTTTTACTTACATGCTTAATATATGTGTTGATTGTGCATGGATCGTATATCGTGCATGTTTTCCTGTTTTGGAGCTTAGATTTATCTCTGCTACCCAGTGCCGGATTATCCTAGTAGCAAAAGTAGCATATGTAACGGGCCCCGCACTTTCAAGGGCTCCACGCAAAATGATTTGAAGCTATCAATTACCAACATGTAAAAATATATGTGTTTTAATATTTATGTGGGTTTCTTTTAAATTTAGGGCCCCTTTATAACATATGCTACAGGCCCCGCACTAGCTTCATCCGGCACTGCTGCTACCTCTCCTAAACCCCACTCCCAATGAAAATTAAAACGTTCACCAACTGAACAAAGTTTCAGAGCAGTGGTAGCTCTGTTAGAAAAGCGTGACACTCGCAATCTAACGATCGCGAGTTTGATTTCCTCCTCTGCCAGTCAGTGTCAGCTGCCTCTGTGTCCTTGAAAAGGCACATAGCTCCTGTTTCCTTGGTATGGTGTAGCCAAAGATGTGTTAAAAAGTGCCTTTACAACCAATCAAGCAACCAACAATTGAACAATTATATATTTAGCAATTCTACGTGGTGGTATGTCTGTATCATGAATATCTGTTAACATGACAACTGCAATAGATGAAACTTTACCAAGGTGATCACTGATCAACAAGAATGCCATCGCCTACAGGAGTCTATTTCTAGTAGCCGATAATACTCAAATTTGGTATTTACGGAGGATTGATGATCAAGGCTACCGCAGTCTATTTGGAGTAACTGATCATAGACAGATGTGGGTATCGAGGATTGATGGCCAAGGCTATCGCAGTCTATATCGAGTAACTGATTATAGACAGATTTGGTAGGTATGGAAGAATGATGGCACAAGCAATCAGAGTGAAAAGGCTTGCAAAGTGAAGAGGCCTGACAACAGACTGGTGCGGACAGGATCCGTTTCCCACTAGCTGTGAGCACACGACCAAACCATCACGTGCAGCCACCGTTACTTGAATATATTCAGCATCAAAATGCAGCAACATTTAAGATTTCATAAAGGTGGCGTGGAAAAAAAGCGTTATAAATCTAGATGCAATAAAGTTAAGGATCACGAGGACGTGAAAATCAAAGGGATGGAAAAGCAAACGTCACTCAAGCGAAAAACGTGCATGGTGAATAAATCTCGTGGAGATGTATCCATATACTATTTTTTATACGTGTAAGTGAAATAGGTTAAAAGATATTGAGGGCGTAATAAACGAACAGTTGAAAATAAAAAAGTCACTGAAGCATGGTTTACGTGAGTTGCTGTGCCTTTCAATGCATCCACAGATAAATTTTCTTTAGTGTAGAAAAAAGAGGGTCCAGATTAGTAAGGGTGTAGCAAACACTCAAACGTACGAATTAACACACAAACTAACGAAACAATAACGGTATATCACTTCGCACCTTCATTAATGATGAGATAAATAGAAGACTTCCTAGCTATATACAGTAAAGTGAAACAAATACTTACATACCTGAACTGCGGATACTTTTCAGCAAATTGAATTAGTATTCCTACATCATTAGGAAATAACTTACGACTCATAAAGTACTTTACTCAAGTCACAGTGTCCTTAGCACATGTCTTAATAAATCGTAGAAATTACCCACTGGAGAATTTAACTCAGTAAGCTAAACTGTCGATGTATGTAACACAGGAGACGAGCGATGTAAAAATGACAGTCAAGCGTGATAGTTGAGACTGCCTACGCCAACAGTGAACAATGACTTTCCGCCTCGTAACCTTCTTACCCTAGGGCTTCTGGTGACATCTTCACAAACGTGAATACGACGCGACATTTTATTTCCTTTTTACCGCTTTACATGGATCGAATATACTAAATAAACTATTAAAATATATAACAGCTACTTTTTAAGAGTTATGCGTGTCTATTGTTTTAAAAAGATAATGATTACAAAGCAGGACTCACTATCAGCTTTTCAATGCTTTCGTGGGGTCAAGGCACGCTCATTCTCTTTTTATATTACTCAGTCGTTCAAAATCACAGAGCACTTGACCTGCAAAAATTACAAAATACAAACACCTAAGAAAGTGCCACTCTATGATAATATACAACTCGTTTTTATACAGTTCCTAATGTTAAAGGCCAGGATCCAAAACTGGTCAGTTCTTAGAAAGTAATTGTTGCCTTTTGGCTCTAATTCGTCGAGTTGTTGCAAATGAGTTGAGGGTTAAGTATTAAGAAAAGATCAATCTCGTGGTGTTGAAAATAATAGCGTAATGTTTTCTTTATGTAGCCATTTACCAGTGAAATATGATCTATCAGGTGTGAAGATTCATTAATACAGTTAGCGTGTCAGGTAGTTTCAGATATTTAATAGACAGAGCTCGATAAGAAGTGAATTACCCAGTAGTATCATAATAGAGGATTTTGGATTTATGTTACTGACCTTGGCCAAAACCTTCTACCCTCCCCTCCAATGACTTTGTCCTCACGTCACTCACGAGTGGTGCATGAAAGTCCACGCTAGAAACTGCCAAGCGAAGTTTCTGAGAGTGGAAAGCCATGTTTGTTAGAAGACTTTAACATAGATCAGTAACGAAATACACCTGTACAATAGTACTGCTTGATTATGAAATATTACGAGTGATGATTATGGTTCCAAATCTCGAAGCAATACGAGTGAAGCTCCATATGTGAAGTTCTTATGAGGAGCTGAGGCACGTTGGCAAATATTTACTCGATATTTACTGTCTGTAAATCAGGGTCGTTACTGCCCCTGGTCCGTATCTGTGTTCGGAGTCAATAATATAAGCAAGTAAACTGATTATTCTTCAAGACGAGCAAAACCTTTTCGATTGGCTTTTTGTGTGACTCAGTTACTGACAGTTTTGTTGATATCAATGGATTTTCTTTATGGTTGTTCAGCTTGTCGAAGAGCTGGAATGCTATAAACACGCAATGACGTGCGCTAACACCTTGCTGAATACTTATTTACTATGAGAATTCTGACGATGATTTGCTTCTCGCAAGAAATAAAATAGAATAGCCAGATGCCATAAATGATATTAAATGTGCATCTGTAACACTAATGGACTCATTGATGGCATCCAAAGTGTGATTTTTTTAATAAAGCAACATTACTCCCACAAAGGACTGTACACATCAGCTCTATACTGACTACAGTATACGTCATAGTCTTCTATTTTGAATGTTTTTTCGTCGGGACTCGAACCCGAATTCATTACTAGGACTTCTAAAATTTAATTCGTGGATTATTTTTGTATTACTTTTGGATTTGATTCTTAAAACGGTAAGTTCTTATTTTTTTCTTCATTTTTACAATGTTTAATATAGGGAAATAAATTATTTGTTAAATTTTTCAGAGCTTGTTCTTTTCACTCTTTCTTTTGGTACTATTTATTAGGGCCTAAACAGGTAAAAAAAATAAATTGGACACTCGTCCTTGGATTTTGAATTTTGGCTAAAATAATTCAGAAAACATTGTTTTTTGAAATTTGAATTCCCCTAGTTTTTGAAATCTTTTGTGAAATCGGCAAGCTTTTTCTAAAATGTCATCAGAAGTGGAAACCTTTCTTTCAAGCCCTACCCAGGACCATTTAGACCTTTTCAAAAAAAGATGAATTAATTCAACTTGCCAAAAATATGATCTTTCTGAGGTAAAGGCTTCCTTAACGAAGCAAGAAATAAAAATTATTGTGGTCCAGTAATTGGTAGAAAAGAATGTATTTTATAAAAGTGTTTTGGTTTCGATCAGTAAGTCTGTATCAGACTCTCACATAAAAGTAAAGGAATTAGAATTAAAATACAAGATGGAATTGGAGTTGAAGAAGCTGGAACTTCAGAAAGATAAAGAAGAAAAATAAAGGCAAATGCAGTTGAAACTGGAGAAAGAGAAAGAATAAATGAAATTGGAAAAAGAGAAACAGCAAATGCATTTACAATCGGAAGATATAAAGAAAGAAAAATGCAGTTACAAAACAAAATACAGTTGCAGAAAGAGCAAATGCATTTACAATCGGAGAAAGAGGAGAGACGGACAGGAAAGAGAGAAAGAAAAACAAATGCAAATGCAATTAGATAATGAAGACAGAGAAAAAGAGAGAGAGAAGAAGAAAAGAGGGAATATCAATTTAGAATAAAAGAAATGGAGCTGGCAAGTGAAAAGCATATACCTACTTCAAATACAAATTTAAGTTTTGATTTTGCAAAGAATATCAGGTTAGTGCCCCCTTTTAGAGAAAAAGATGTAGACAAATATTTTCCTTATTTTGAAAGAGTTGCTTAACATTTGAAATGGCCAAGGGAGCATTAGACTCAATTATTACAATGTGTACTCACTGGTAAAGCTAGTGATATTTACTGTTCACTGTCAGTTCAACAAAGTGGTTACTATGATACGGTTAAAGAATGCATCTTAAGGAGTTATGAGTTAGTCCCCGAAGCTTATGGACAGAAATTCAGAAACTATAAAAAAGAAGCTGAACAAACTCGTGTCGAATTTGCGAGAGAAAAAGAACAGTTATTTGATAGATGGTGCTTAGCCAAGAAGGTTGAACAAGATTATGAAAGTCTCAAACAACTTGTATTACTTAAAGAGTTCAAGAACTGTGTCCATATTGACATTAAGACTTATCTTGACGAGCATCAGATCGAAACCTTGGAAAATGCAGCTCGTGCTGCTGATGAGTATTCTTTAACTCATAAATTTCCTTTTTGTAAACAAGACTTCCACTCAACAGTCTTCTGGCAGAAAAGTATTTCAGCCAAATACAAGCCCTTCTAAATCTCAAACTGGCACAGCTTTTAAAAATCAAGCTTCAGATAAGCTTGACTCAAGATCCTTGTCTCTTCCTACGTGTACCTATTGCAAGAAGAACTCGTTATTTCTGATTGATACAAATTGAAAAATAGGCATCGCAATCAAGACAGACATATTCCGAATTATCTTATTTTGAAGAGGTCAAGGTCACGGTCATATATTCAAAGCAATACATTTGTTGGGTCTAATAAACCCAAGTCTGATTTTATTATGGAGAATTATGAACCATTCATATTGAAGGGTTCTATATCTCTCTTGGGTGATTCGGCCAATCATATCTCTATTAAATCTTTAAGGGACACAGGAGCTTTAATTTTCAGGTACATTGCTTTTCTCTGAGACGTCTTCTTCTAATGAGAGTGTTCTTATTTAGGGAGCAGAGTGCGGCTTTGTTAATGTTCCTCTCCATTGTGTAAATTTGTCATCAGGCTTTGTCTCAGGACCAGTGTAAGTCGGAACAGTGTCTGTTTTACCCGTTGAGGGCATTCATTTATTACTAGGCAACGACCTAGCTAGAGACACGGTTGTGGTAATCCACTTGTAACCGACAAGCCTTGCTTGGATCAGAAAGTCAAGCCAATTGAAAAAGAATTCCCTGATTTATTCCCAGCTGGTGCAGTTACCAGAGCAATGGCAAAGAAAACTCTTGTGCATGATGTTGATAAGGAAAGTATTCCTTTAACTGACACATGTATTGGTCAGGCTTTCAATGAGGACACTTTCAATCCTTCTTTAGATCAATCAGAAGGTATTGATCACATTGATTCTCTTTCAACGACCCATTCTCTTTATTCTAATCAGGGTGACAAACGACAATTACTTGTCGTCGGACAGGAAGAAGATCCTGAGATCTCCTGTTTGTTTCAAAGGGGCATTAGTGAAACTAAAGCCACTGAAGTTCATGTCTGTTATTTCATTAAAAATGGAATTCCTGTGAAAAAATGAACACCTCCCGAGGTACTTGCTGGTGACATAAGGTCAGCAAACTATCAAACTGTAGTTCCAAAACCTTACAGACAGGAAATACTTAGTCTGGCCCATGCAATTGTTTTGGGTGGCCATTTTGAGAATAATAAGACTTATCACAAGATCTTGACTCATTTTTATTGGCCAAAATTAAAACTTGCAAGAATACAATTAAATTAAATCAAATATACGTAACACTTCCCTCCATAAAGAAAAAGAAAGATTAATACAATAAAACGTTCTTTTTACCATAGATTAAGTATGCTTGACGTTAAAATAACTCTTGTAAATTACACACAGTGTACATGAAGTAACTTATTGTTATACACGGGAAAATGCATCCGCTATTAAATTATCTTTCTCCTTGATGTTCGTAAAGTCAATATCATATTCTTGTAAAAACAATATCCACCTCATTAGTCTTTGGTTTTTATTTGTCATTTTGCCGATGAAAATAAGAGGGTTGTGGTCACTAAACACAATAATAAAAGAAGGGGCTGAACTAATGTAAATGTTGTAATGCCATTATCAAAGCCAAACATTCCTTCTCGATTGCTGAATAATTTCTTTGGTGCTTATCGAATTTCTTAGTAAAATAGCACACCGAATCATCCATACCATTATCGTCTTCTGGCATCAAAACTGCTCCGACCCCAGCATCACTTGTATCATCAGACAGGTTAAATGATTAGCTGAATTTGGAACTGTTAGAACTGTCGCGCTATTAGGTATGGATTTTATCTTGTCAAACGCCTCCTAACATTTTGTCAGTCCAAAGGAACTTGCTTTCTTACTCAATAAATATGTCAGGGGTTCAGCAATTATATAAAAATTGGAACAAAATTTCCGATAGTATCAGGCCATACCTAAAAATCGCATCAGTTGCTTTTAATTTAGAGGCACAGGGAATTCAGAGATAGTCTTGGCCTTAGAGTCTTTTGGTTTAGCTTGTCCATGTTCCACGATATGTCCCAGAAAAGTTACAGAACTCACTTTTGGGTAAATTAATTGTCACAGGTGCATCTGTCAGTCTGTCATAGAATTTCCAAATTTTGCTAAATGTTCTTTCCAGGTGTCGTTGTAGATGATGACATCATCGATGTAAGCATCAGAATTATATAGACAGAGGTAATCACATTTATGAGACGTTGAAAGTTACTTAGCGACCCTTTCGTCCCAAACGGCATTACTTTATATTGAGAAAGTCCATCTGGAGTCATGAATGCTGAAATTTCCTTTGCTTTTTCCGTTAGTGAAATTTGCCAAAATCCTTTCAGAAGGTCAAACTTGGTGGCATACTTGACAATTCTGTTCTTACCAATACAGTCATCGATTTTTGATAATAGAAATGAATCTGTTTTCCTCACACAATTCACCTTCCTATGATCACTGCACATACGGAAAGTTTTATCTGGTTTTGGAACAAGTATGCATGATGAACTCCAGGCACTTTTACTGGCCTCTATAAAAATCATTCTCCAGCAAATACTGAATTTCTTTTTTCAAGTATTCTTGTTTGAGAGGGTTCATCTTGTACGGTTGTTGTTTCACAGGTTTGGAATTTACAATTTCAACATCATGGAAAATTGTGCTCGTTCTTCTAGCAACATCTGGAAATAAGTGCTCATATTAAAATAATAACTGTTTAAGTTCATTTCTTTCTTGCTGTTGCAAATGATGAAGTTTCTGGTCCAGATCTTTCATAATTTCTGAATACCGAAGATTTGTCACTCCAATATCAGTAGAATCCAATGATATTCCTTCACTTATATCTTCACTGAGTGGGACAGGTACAACAAAATTAACTGAATGTTTATCCTGGCGATCTCTTTCGATATCACTGGACAACAAATTTTTACAAAAGTCATGTTACTGAAATAAAATTAGTCAATTCTTATCAATTTTTATGTGCTGAACACGAATATGACAGTCAAATTGCAAAATTGGCTCTAGTTTTTTTGTAATCTGCAAGAAATTAATGTTTACATAACGAAATGCATTCCAATAGTAAAAGGTCAACTGTAATAGCCTACCTATAAAAAAATCAAGTCATTGACTACATCTTAGATTTCTTCGCCTGTCTCTTGTACAGCTGTTCGGGAGCATCTCTGAGGAGTGTCCAGCAGTAGTCAGCCAGCATTGTAGTGGACCATTTTCCCTGGTATCTTTGTTCCATTGTTGCGATATCTTGATGAAAACGTTCGCCGTGTTCATCACTAACAATACCACAGTTGCTAGGAAAGAAATCCAAATGGGAATGAAGGAAGTGAATCTTTAGAGACATATTGCAGCCAAGTTTCTTATACTTCATCAACATGTCTTCTACTAGTTCCTTATAGTTTTCTGCCCTAACATTTCCGAGGAAGTTTGTAGAAACTAGGCGAAAAGCATTCCATGCTTGTTTCGCGTCACCTTCCAGCAAGTTGTTGAACCGGTCATCTTTGAAAAGCTCTCGAATCTGAGGACCCACAAAAACTCCCTCTTTAATCTTTGCTTCGCTGAGTCGAGGGAATTTTTCATGCAGGTATCGGAATGCTGGCAAAGTCCGGTCAATGGCTTTCACGAAGTTCTTCATCAAACCTAGTTTGATGTGAAGGGGTGGTAGCAAGATCTTCTGAGCCTCAACCAGAGCTGGGTGTTGGATATTCTTCTCTCCAATGGCTACATTCTGCCTGTGAGTCCATTCCTTCCTCATGTAGTGCATTTCCCTTGCTCGGCTATCCCACTCGCATAAGAAACACATGTATTTTGTATATCCTTGCTGCAGTCCCATTAAAAGGGCAACTACCTTCAAATCACCACAGAGGTGCCAGCTGTACTTGTTATACTCAATGGAATTCAGTAGCTGCCTTATGTTATCGTATGTCTCTTTCATGTGGACAGCATACGCTACTGGAATAGATGGAAGAATGTTTCCATTGTGCAAAAGCACAGCCTTGAGACTCAGTTTCGAAGAGTCCACAAATAGTCTCCATTCTTGTGGGTCATGAGTGATTTTTAAAGCATTCATGAGGCCCTCAATATCGGAACAGAATATCAGATTACTTTCCTTTCTGAAGAAAGGCTCCAATTGCTGGTGGCGCTTTCGATATGCAGTAATTGTGACATCTACTTCTAGAAGATTCCATTGTTGGAGTCTTGATCCTAGCAATTCTGCCTTGTTCTTTGATAAGTCCAAATCACGAATCAGGTCATTTAGTTCTTCCTGTGTTATTCTGTGTGGGGTTGATGATGCACCACAGTGAAAATCTGGATCACTGCATGCTGATGGACCAGGAGAAGAACAGGTCGACTCACCTTTGTCTTCGTCAGATGAATCAAGAGAATATTCTGCTGGAGGTTCTGGAATAGGAAGTCCCTCACCATGTGGAACTGGTCTCAATGCAGACGGAATGTTTGGGTAGACTATTCTCGACTTCTTTCGCTTCGTTATTCCGCTGGAAAGAGGAGGAACCAAGCAGAAGTAACAGTCATTTAGGTGGTTGCTTGGCTCTCTACACACCATTGGGACTGCAAACGGCATTGATGACCTTTTGCAATTCAACCACTGTGAAAGCTGTGTTGTACATGTAGCACAGCATATATGCGGAGCCCAAGGCTTGTCTTGGTCACCAACCTTGCATCCGAAGTAAAGATGATATGCCTTCTTCACTTGAGAATTGATACTTTTCTTCTGGTTGGCAAATGTCACTTCCCCACAAATATAGCAAAAATTGTCCGCGGTATTAACACACTTTCGAGGCATTACTGTTCTTTATTGTACGTAAATGGATAAAATAGTAAGTTTTATGTAACAGTAGCTTGAACTGTCTCGCACAACGTCTAAAATATTTTAAATGCTGAACCTATCTGATTGGGCTTTATATAGTACACTGCTTACGTCAGCTTCAGCAGCCGCCTGGCATTAGTATAATAGGCCTACACATGTATAGTACACTGCTGACGTCAACTTACTTCAGCAGCCGCATGGCATTAGTATTGCATTGCATCAGAAAATGATGCAATCAACTGTGGATGATGTGAGCATGATGGTATTATGCAATGTTACATCATTATTCCGGATGTTGCTGCAGTCCTACTGGAGAAATTTACACAGTGAAACATAGAAAATGAGGTATATGAATATCTTCAAAACGAGAGCCAATACAAATTTTTCACGGTTATATTCGTGTTCGGCACACCAAAATACTACAGATTAGGGCCTTTTCAAGTCAGTAATGATTTCACTGTTGACCAGTGTATACTGGTACCACTATAATTTATTTAGATCCCAGGAGCACTAACATAATAATTTAACTCATTCATTTTCTTCGTAACTTTGTAAGGGCCGTAATATCTAATCTGAAGAAAATTTTGAAGAATGAGAAAAAGAGACAGAACTCTATTACCAGACTCAAAATATCTCTCCATTGTGGTTCTGTCAAACCATAATTTCACTTTTGACTTGAATTGCTGAATGCCAAATTCAAGCATAATAGACTGGGAAGTTCCAGTCCTAAAATTTGACCCTTGACCCAATTGGACAGATTTGGTAAGGCCAAATTGAGTTTTTAAAAAACTTTGTCAAATTTTTAATATTCCTCAAAAGAATTGCCTCTTGAAATCTTGCTGACTCTCACATAATGGTAAACAGGTATTGGTTACCTGACTTGGTCTTAGGTAAGGGACCAACACAATCTACCATAATTCTACTAAATGGTTCGTCAAAGGCATGACTAGGTTGAAGATGAGCCTTATGTATTTTCTGATTGGGTTTTGCTACCATTTGACAAATATGGCAAGAGCAATATTTTCTACTAACATTACTTTAGACTTTTGGCCAATAAAAATGAGTCAAGATCTTGTGATAAGTCTTATTAATTTCTTTATTCTAAGCAGGGTGACAAACGACAATTACTTGTCGTCGGACAGGAAGAAGATTGATGGAGGGAAGTGTTACGTACATTTGATTTAATTTAATTGTATGCTTGCAAGTTTTAATTTTGGCCAATAAAAATGAGTCAAGATCTTGTGATAAGTCTTATTAATCTCTAAATGGCCAGAAAAAAGAATTGAATGGGCCAGACTAAGTATTTCCTGTCTGTAAGGTTTTGGAACTTTAAATTTTAAGTTTTAATTTTTTTTAATTTCATTACATGTCAATGTACTGTAATTGTGTTTTCTAGGAATTTGATATTTTCCAGAAAATTCAGTTTGACCTGAATCTTTTCATAAATATCTAATAACAGAAACACTGTTTCTATTTCTGACCTAGTTCCTGGTCTTGATTGAAGGTCAAGTAAACACCTTTTTTATATTATCGAGTATAATGATTGTTTTGTATCAAGGTCATACTAGGAGTACGTTATTCGTTATATATAAACATCCTCTATTTCGTAATTCTGGGTTTTCCGAAATTGCGCAGAAGTCAGGTTTTATATCGACATCTATAGAGATATTTCCTAGTTGGGCTCTTTTTACTTTACACTGGAAAGTATCTTGTGTGGCAGTTTAGAGTTCTATTTAATATGTATTTTCAGATTATTTGGATTCTTAAAGATAATTCCTTTTCCAGGAAATATTTGTGTGCTCATACAGAATTCTTGGACGAAGATATTTATTTAAATTTTATTCGAAATTCAAACACCGGAATATTATTTTCAGTGGTTCACAAGGTAATGTACACATCAGGTCTATACTGACTACAGTATACGTCGTCGCCCTCCATTTTGGATTTTTTCGTCGGGATTCGAACTTGAATTCATTAGAACAGTTCATTACTAGGACTTCTAACATTCAATTCGTGGATTATTCTTGGATTATTTTGGGATTTGATTCCTAAAACTGTAAGTTCTTATTTTTAATTTTTACATTGTTTTTTACCAGGGAAATACATTATTTGTTACATTTTTCAAAGCTTGTTGTTTTCACTCATTCTTTTGTTATTGTTTATTAGAGCCTAAACACGTAACATAGGAATAGTCATACTGTCGATGTTAAAATTACGTAGCATACTTTTTAAGTCAGTTTCCTACACCATTTTCGACCGATGTACGATACACTGCTGTTACACGTTATTGGTTAGTTGGCATTACAACTCATGAAATCCAGTAGATGTCGCTAGGACAAAGCACTAAAATATCTGATTGATCCTCCAAGGTGTAGATATGGTTATCATACCGGAACCTTGGTTAGCGAATATGTACAAAGCCCGAATATTCGTAAGAGTAGAATCGTGCAGGAAATATTCCCGTTAATATGGCTCATAACTCAACGTTGTGTAAATTCACCGTGAAAGAACGATTGAGAACACTTAAAGTGACCATTACTTCATTTGCCGTTTTCTGACCTTTCCAATAACGTACCGGAATAAACCAAGATGGTCGCTTGTGTCTTTGATAAACGTCATAGATGGGCCAGCAGACCTTGCGTAATCGTCGTTTATACTTAGAGAGTCTTAGAATGGATGCCGTTGTTGACAAATCCGATTTTATCGTTATTACACCATGTGGAGTTGCTGTCTAGGCGTATAAGCTTTCCTTGCACTTCCAGCAATGCCTCGCGTGTAAGACAAAATACCGAGATTTGCCATGAACCTGAATATCAATTAGCCCTTTCGCTTCTGGAACCCTCACGTCGTATGCATAATATTGGTAATTTGGCTTACTGTGATCTCTCAATGCAGGTGCTACCATGCCGGAAGCATAATCTTATAAATCTTTGAACTGAGTCATTCTTTCTGCATGATGCTTTCCTAATATCTTTTGCGAGAACCATAATCCGATTCTTATTGCCAGATTCCAATCTTTCAATCAGACTGACGTTGTTGAGCAACTTCATTGATGACTTTACTATCTGGAGGTGGCATTATTGCTCTCGGTGGTAATGTAACCACCTTTGGTGGTGTTCGAGTAAACAAATCCTCGCCGTCAATCTCGAACATAATTAAGCGTTTGCACTCTTAGATTCCTTGACCGATCAGCAGCAAAGTTTTCTGTGCTAGCAACGACACGCATTACAGCTTGCAGGGCATTAGACCTGGCCCACTAGAATCTTTTTGGAGCTTCAGTAAACAATCCACTAACAGTATCGCCAATCCGATTTCGGAATTATGTCGCGTAAACGGTTAGCAACACGTATTGGTCTTACATGCCCACGAACTACGGTTATTTAATTTCTTTATGTATATTTTTAATTAGAGTTTCCTCTGAGGTTTGTCATCCCAGTTTTGACATTTGGATATTTACGTCTGGGTGAAGGGTCCGAGTCCATTTCCTATCGAAAAGTTGGAATAATTAGTCGACACCATTTGGTGTTGGCATGGGGTAGCCGCTTACTAGCCGGCCCAGCAAACTTGAACGACCTTGCATGACATCAATAGGATTACGATTTATTTTCTCAAAAATCATGAGCATAACATTCGTCATGTCTTTAATCCTGTGACAGACGAGACGAAAGTACGTTGTTGCTGAAATTGACCTGAATCTGGCCATTTGCATTGCGAGTCGCATGACTACACAGATCTCGCAACCTACATGTCAATGACATAAGAGTTCATATAGTCACGTGATATCGACAATAAACAAATTTCCAAAGTTGTTGTACATAGAATTTGGACAGATTATGTAGAAGTCACTTAATGTTTGCAAATAAATATAATGCACACTTAATTATCAGCATATTTATTCTGAGAACAACAACCAGAACCATGTCGATATCGCAGCAGGGTGGAGAAAACCATTTTCAAGATATACCGAGCACGTGTCAGCAATGTGTTTGTTGGTGTCACGTGACTACCACATTGACATGTGCTCACTGCGTAGTGAATCTGCTTTTCTTCAAATTGCTGTATTATTTACAGATTTTCGGTCGTTTGTTTTCAGAATAAATATTTTGAGAAGTTTATGGTTATCTTTTTCATTTTTCTATAAAAATTTCTTGACTTTCATTTATATGTTCGATTTGTTTTCCTACAGCAACACTAGAAATGGTATACTGTTGATATCACGTGACTGTATGACCTCTGATGTCATTGACATATAGGTTGCGAGAGTTATGTAGTCACGTGACTAAGAATGCAAATGGATAGATCCAGGTCAAATTTCAGGTCCGTATTTATTTGTATGTAAGGCACCTTTCATGCGCTCTGGCGACACTATAACGCTTTATGTACGCATTCCCACTCGCAGTTATAACTTCAAGTTATACACGTGTGCTACATAGTTGCTCTTTGATGTCGGGTTCGGTACAAGCTTGACGCATTTTCTAAACTTACGTCTGGAGTAATCCACAATTTCACTCTGATACGGGGACAGCGCTATCAGATAATCATTATGGCCTCATCCGGATATTCCAGCTCAGTTTTATAAATGTGCCTGATATCGCTGTTGCTGTCATGTTTATCGATGTTTATGTTGGAAGGATCAGCTAATTCAAACACGACAGCGGGAATTGTCTACATCATTCCACATCTTTGAAGATTACTGCTCCATAAATACTTCATGAAACATCTATCCATCTAGATTCTTTGGCTCGCGCATACCGGTATATGGCCATTGAAATTTAGCATGTATTCCTCTTTCAATAAATATATGCAATATATGCTGATCTACGTATGTGTGAAGCTTCAGTTCTACATCTGCCTTTGATAGTAAAGCATCCCAGACCATTCCCTTGGATGGAAAATTGCTAGTTGGGTCTAACTTTATACAACCACATGACTGTGTCTCACAAAAGGTAAATTACGTCCGATAACAGCAACATATTTGTTTGCAGATACAATTTATGATAGTTTCCCCATGTGTTTTATATCCAAATACGTTTCCAGACTTTATATGTTCACTGTCTTGTTGCTAATACTTTCATGAGTCAGAGATAAGTAAACTTTTTTGATCGTTGGTAATTAGGTTTTATTAAAAGTGGCCCTACCATTTATGTTTTCGTATGGGTACTCTCCTTTTCTAGTTATCGACTTCAACAGTTTTTGACTGGTCATTTTGAATCGATCGTTGGATCGATTCAAAATCGAGAGTGGAATTTAAAATCTATATCGACTCAGTAAACTGGAGTGGACCCAGTCCAAATGTCATATATGTTTCCATATTATTTGGAATCACCCTTATTGCTGCGTTTGATGCTGAAGTAACTCCTTGCATTATTAAATACCCTTCAAACCCACGCAGGTTATGTAAGGTAACCATAATTATTTTGCCAAGATAAAACCGATTACATACACTCTGCGCTTCTCCCCTGTATACACCAGTGATGTGACAATGGTTATGTACTTTAGCATCAGTCCCAAAGGGGCCATCTCATATCGAGCAATCTGCTGCCGCGAATTACTCGCGAATGTTATCACTCGTCATAATCATGTATGCCAGTGAGATAAGCTGTTGATCGATCCATGTGGCTGTAAGCGAGAACAATTTAAAGAATACCTCAACCGTATCCTAGCCACGATAGAACAGTGGTGTTTTATTCATTTTTTGTGGAGGGTGCTCTCTCCTGTCAGATCTTGGCAGACCACTTAGGGAGGCCCTCCTGCCCTACTTGTAAGTGTTTGCTATATTGTATATATTGGTATATTGTAAAAGATTTTCTCACGTATATATTTATTTTGTTTAATTTTTTTAAATTAGAATTTTTTTATTATAATATTTCAATTTGTGTTTTTCTTTTTCTTTTTTTTTAAATTTTCAATCATTTCTTCTGCTAGGTATTCGTCCATCCCCAGGAAGTATTCTTCCATCTTTTGGAAAATTCTTTCTTCCTCTTCTTCTCTCAGTTTCCTTATTTTTTCCTTTCTTCTTTTTTTTGTCTCTTTCCTTTTCTCTTTTTCTTCTTTGTTCCTCTGTCAGGATTGATTGTGTTGTTGCTTGTGTTGATGATATTGGTAAATCTTTCTCTGGTTCATTTTGTTGCCCGAGCTTAACATTCATTAGTGCTTGTGGCTGCTCTTCTTGTTTCTTATTCTGTTTTCCTGTCTCCATCTTCTTCTTATCTTGTTGCTGTTGAAGCTGCTTTTGTCCTTGTTGTTGTTGTACTCTTTGTCGTTGTTTTAGTCGTGGATTATGTTGCTGCTGTTTGTTTTGTGTTTGTTCTATTTCCTGTTGTTTGGGGTTTTGTGTCTCGTCCTTTTGTTGCAGGTAAGTATTTTCTTTTACTCCCTGATTTTGCCTTTCTCCTGTTAACGTTTCTACTGTATTGGTTCTTGTCGCTTCAGTTATCCTCCCTTTGGGGTCAGTTTCACTCTGTACAGTATGTATATGTTTTTCTTCTCGATGTAGACTTTGTTTCTGTTGTTGTCTCTCTTGGGTTTCTCTCTTAGGTTTTTCTAGTCTCTGCTTGTGTTTCTGGATTTGTTGGGCGATTGAAGGGTGTGTATCCTGTCTTTTCACATCTGTTACATCTACGGTCATACAATAAATCCCTCGTATCATGTTTTTCCTAGAAACCCATATATAAAAATGATCTTTTTATTTCTTTCAGTTTGCTTTTTTCAAGTTCCAGAATTAATTTCCCGTTGTAAATTGTTGTTAAGGGGATAGTTGCCAATCTGGATAAAATTACTTTTATGTTGAATTTCTTTTCGAATTTTCCACTACTACCTCTGTTGGAATTTCCAGGGGAATGTCAGACAGGTGTAACTCTTCCGTTTGTTTGTTGACTTTTCTTAGGATAGGTGTTGGTTCTTTCACCGTGCATTATTCTTTCCCTATGTTGATCTTTTCATAAGGTAGAATTGCTTGTTTCCCTCTGGGTCTGATGATATGTCCCGTATATCCCATTGGGTTAATTGAGTACAGCCCTTTAATGTAGTCAGGATTTAGTAATAATAATAATATAATAATAATAATAATGGTAGTTCTTTAAATCGTTATGGTCTAGTGTTGGTTTCTTCAGCAGTGTCTTTACAATGGCAGTTTTGAAAAATGATGGGAATTCCCCGGATGAGAGAGAGGTATTAATAACATCGGTTAGTGAAGGCAATACTGGATCTAAGCACTCAAGTAGCAGTGATGCTGGAATTGGATCAAGTTCACATGACGTTAGTGCACTCTTCATCAGGATTGTACGTACGAAATCCATAGAGACAGGTTCAAACGCCGCTAATGGTTGCCGCTCAGATTCTTTATCCTAACTGTATGGTGACGACGAGTCAATTGAAACTGTGGTGTCAAGCTTATCTCTAATGGTTTGTACTTTGTCACGGAAGAAATTTGCTAACATGTCCGGAAGGTCGACTGGAGAGAAGGTAGTTGGAAGTGGTGTACATTTGTTCCTTGACATTAGCTTGTTAGTAATCTCGAAGAGCTCTTTGCAGCTGAAACTTTCCATGATCTTAGTAGTGTAGTGGGCTGATTTCGCTGCATGGACTATATTTGTGACATTCTTCTTAGCGGCTTCATAGATTTGCTTATGAATAGTGAGTCTGGTGGAAAGCCAAAGCCTCTCAGCTTTACAGCGGTCTCTTTTAGCAGTGCGAAGCTGGTCCCTAACACTGCTATACCATGGAGAACACTTTTGAATTGATACTCCGCAGTTGGTAGCTGGGGCATGTTTGTCGAGCAATGAACGCAGGCAGTTATCGAGTTGTTCTGCTGTAGGAGGTAAACAAGTTGTTAGATTTGCTTGGATGTCATGCATTAGTTTTGTTCTATTTATCATACAGAGGTTTCTCTTAGTAGCAGATAAAGGTGGAGGGTTAGGGACTGATACGTCAAGATGGCATATAATGCAGAGGTGGACCGTAGAATGTTATCATCAGGTATATGAAGAATCCAGTCTAAAATGTGACCATGTTTTTGTGTGGGATGGTTAACTGACTGTTTGAGGTTGAAAACATTAATGGAATCTAGGAGTTTTGATGTGTTTGGGTTTCCGGGACAGTCAAAGTGAAAGTTGAAATCTCCAAGAATAATCAGGTTGCCATCTATCGAATTTCCATACTCCAGGAGATTCGGAAACTGCTCCAAAAATAGAGATTCAGTCAGCTTGTTTTTTCTACTAGGAGGAGGGCGGTACAGGCAGAAAAAAATGGACTGGCCTTTGTTCCAGTAAGAGCGTGGTTTGGACAAGTTCAAACGATGTGTGGTCGAAATTGAATGTTGTGGTGTGGTTAAGACGTTTGATCATGGAGTTCTTTGTGATGACAGCAATTCCACCTCCGCGAGAGTGGCGGGGGAACGACTTGATGGAGTAACCAGTGGGTGTTAGATCCGCGCACTTGGGCTCATCGCCTGATGTTTTTAGCCATGTTTCTGTCAGGAAAAAGACGTCGATATTCTGGTCGTTGATAAAATTAACTATTTATTTGCGCTTTTCCGGTGGTCCTACTAATTGTGCATTGAATAATGCAATACGCAGAGGTATATCTTGGTTAGTTGGCATAAAGGTTGACGATTTAATAGGGTACTGAATTAGGTTATATAAATTAACGGTCGAATTTTTAAATTTTTGAGCCGGAAAGGGCATAAGGGAGATACCTGGAATTCTTCTTCCTGTTCTACGCCGGCCAGCATTCAAACAACGTTTCTTTTTTCGCTTCTGTTTACATTTAGGTAATGATGAATGTAGTCCCACTTCGTTTAGTCTAGAGCACAATGTAATGTGGAGAGCCAAGAAGTGGTCATTTAAAGCAATTAATGAGGGTCCATCATAGCATAAACGGGTTGACTGGCGAGTATCACGTGATGGCGGTTTGTTCAAAAACAAAGGAAGTTGTAGCAGTGGAGCAAGACAACTGAGAAAAAGTCTAATTGTTCTTGTTTCCAAAACAGGGAGATGGAGAAACACATACGAACTGAACAGCCAATACATGATGAACACAATAACGTAGACGAAGACAGGCAACAAGCACATATATCATGAAAACGGCACAAAAAAAATGGAACAGCTTCTTCAAGCCGGTTAAGCGATAGCGACCATCTTGAATCCAAAGCAATTATTACCGCTGATGTTCCTAGCACTTTGTCTCTAGATATGTGTGACATGTCCATCTCTTGTGCTTCTTCTTTGTGTGCACACTCAAGAAAACTCCCATCATTTGTGTCTATTCTTCTAATCTTGAAACAAATTTCTAGGTTTATCAGTTCGTTTCTAGCTGCCGCCATGTTTTCTCATGTTACACGTGCTTCAAGCTCACCTTGTTGGTCAATACTGTAGTATCTGTATTTCTTGTGATTTAATTTAATCTTTTCCTTCGTGATTCTTCTACTTCATTTTGTTCTGGCTTCAAGTGTCAAGTGTAATTCCTGGTTCATATTTCAGAATCCGGTGGACTTCCGTTGCTCCGTACGTGCCATTGCCTATGATATAACAGACTTTACTTCTCAAAAAGGAGTATCATTACACCCAACACATTTGAATACAGTGTAACAAATCCCGCATAGGACTTGGCTTAAGTTGTAAATGGTCTTGGGGGAATATCAGTGGCATGTACATTTAAACATAAACATCTCGCTAACTATTGATCGCATCAGGTATAAAGCGTCAGACATTGCATCAATCATCTTACAGATTAATAATGATGGATCTGATATAGGGGTTCAGGTCTGCCTTTAAACGGACAAAAACAAAGATTTTTGCATTTGTTACACGTAAAACTGATCGACCTGATATTAAACTATGTGATATATTCAAGCACCCTGGTTGTTTTTTGTTTTGGGTATTTTTTGTTTCTGAAAAACCGTAGATTCGTTAAAGCTGTGAAATATAACATTAAACAAGTGGAACTGGTGAGTCGTTAGTGGTTTGCGATTACACCATTTTTAGGATTATATTGTCTTTTTTACTTGATGACTGTGATGACTGGAGATTTCAAAATACTCAATTAATCGAAAACGTTCACACTGAATTCCAAAGGGCATAATCAAACTCAGGAAATGTATTTTGATGTATATGCCACATTTAGAACTGGTTAGAAAATCAACGAATATGAACGTTAAGTATTGCCTGACTGGTTTCAAGATCTCCGTCTTAAATGAACAAAAGAAGCACCGCTACTTAAATAATATGGGTAATAATATATGACAGATAAATAGGGGAGATTGTGTAAGTGGTTGATCATTTCCATGAATTTTGAGAAACGATTCGACTATTTTTAATTTTTTGGCTGACTCGCAGAAGATAACATTATCCCATTCATGCCATAAATTTCAGACAATGGAGCACATATGAAAGATTATTTTATCACATGACGATAAATATGATTTTACCTGATAAAACTACAGAATATCACATTAAAATGACTAGACTATACATATCTCATTCTAAAGGCGGAAATAGACCATCCTTTTCCGCAATATCTGTGTTGATATGCAATTCGCTAATAATTTATTCTAGCAAGACTTACTCCCCTTGAGTACTCCTCATAAAAGAGGAAAGACCTTTTTTAAATTAAAAACGGATTGCTGTCAAAATATTTACTCTAGTACTGCATATGATCTTTTTCTAATTTTACTGAACTTCGAATACAGTAATTTTATTTATTTATTTCAAACCCACTGTTACAATGTTATTGTCTGTTGCTTGGATTTTATCTATATATTTAAATCTCTTTTTATGAGGTATGGACAAATATTATGATCTCACAAATGAAAAGAAGGTTTTGTATACATCCAATCAGAGAATCAGATACATAGATATATATCGGATCGGACCTACATGGTTTGCCCCATAGTCAGAAAACAGACCTGAAATACCTTTCGCTTCATTGCTGTCATCACATCATTTACATGTACTTCATTTCTAGCGTCATGAAGTGTTTTTAAAATGTTGAATGTACACAATCCATGATACGTGTGTAGAAATTTTAACAGTATGTGTAATAATTATATGATAAAAGTAACTGTGTCATCCAGTCGTCAAGATCGATGTCAATAACATTTCTAATGACGTTTGACTCTGACTGGAATTGAAACGCCTTCGAACAAATAAAGAGCCTGTAAGACTGAAAGGTATGGGGGGAGGGGGTGTAACATTTAATGAAGGGGCTTGTGATAGTAAACTAAGAAAGAAGTAAACAAGAATGAAATTGGTACTTTAAAACCGTGCCGAAGAGGACGCGAGTGATCTATTACATGAAATAAGAAATCAATCCATATGAAAGATTTTACTCTTCTTTCACGTTTATTTTTATTATTGGATGGAAATTGCAAGGTCTGTGCTAAGAGTGAAGCAATAGGAAATTATGTTAAACGATATCTTGCTTCTTTCGATTGTATATTATTTAATCCAAAAACCTTGGCATAGCCAGCTTAGCAAAAAACAAAATAGGTCATTACTTCCACTATTCATTTTTTTCATGCGTGTTAACATAAATGATAAATATGAACACACTCATGACATTGCCTGACCATGCATGCAATCATGTCTATAAATCTCTCCTACAAGTGAGAAAGGTGTCTAGTGCACGTAGTTATGAGAGAGAGAGAGACAGAGACAGAGACAGACAGACAGACAGAGTAATACACGGAATGTGTTAGATTGTCCCCTTCACAACAAATGACTATTGCTCTAACATTAGCTGATTAAAACTGCTTTACCTTTTGGATAGTACATTACTCACGTGAAAACGCAAGGTCTACAACAAAGCGCCTCTGAATTATGATCTATTTTTAACGGGGACACTCCTGAGTACGACTAAGTGTGACCTTCTTGAAACGCAATTTTCGACCTATTTACATTGAATACAATCGTAAGCTCACGATTTTGAATATTATGAAGCGAATAGAATAAGCCAATTAAAATCCAAATGCATGAAAATGTCTAACACAGTGCTCATTGAAGCACCGCCCCCAATTTGTTATGTTAACATTAATAGTGGCATCTAATGCAAATTTGCATAAACCTATTTTGAACCGATACACTTATGTGTTCGAGATATTTACGCAGAAAATAAAAATCCATGTATGACTGAAGAAGGATGTATGAGGTCCATGTACTTGTCATATAGTCTTGCTAGTTTCTTTTTGATAATGCATTATAATTTACGTTGCAAGCGCTGTAAGAGGAACGGAGACAATTTGTGTGTGTTTAAGAGAGAGGTATTTGGATTTTGTAACATAGCTTTAACGATTGTCAGTCATATCGCTACGATGTCTGCAGTGTTGCAGTTTATGTGATGTGTAGCAGTGGGGCATCTTGCCGCAGACACGTAGCACCATGTCCCACCCAATCACATTATCCTGACACCAGACTCACCAGTCCTAACAATAAACTCTTAATGCTAAGTCCCAAGCAAGGAAATTACTAGTACCATTTTTATAAGTCTTTGGAATGAATTGGCCGGGGTTCGAACCCACGACTCTGCATCCGAGGAGGACGCTCTAATTATTTAGCCCACCGGAGTGATCTGGGGACACTGCTTGTTTACTTCATGAGCGACGGGTACACTCCACAGATATTATAACAAAATAATTCAGATTAAAATTATACCTAGCATCAAGTTGCAAAAGACAGTGAAATACAGTCGGTACACAATTATATTTACACCTTGCGTGTGTGGTACACCATTCTGCAATATGATATACCTTTCTTAATCAAGGTGAGAAAGTCGAACAAGGAAGTACTCTTTTTCTCAAGAAACCCCCCAAAATACCCGTATGTTAAAAAACACGTCTAATAAAGAGGAGAATATTTATTGACCTTTCAGAGCTGACGATTATCTTCATGCATACTTATGCAACCTTTGCATGTCCATAGAATTTTAGACATATTTTTTAACGAGTTCAGTAGTAAAGCATTTTCAGCCACCTTCTGGTGATAGAAATATAAGTTGATCTTAAAATATGTGAGTGTACATGAATTGTTTTGCACTCGCATTTCCTCCTAAATGGAAAAAAAGGTAAAATATTTTGAGCTATAACTTATGTGACATAACTTCTGTAGAAAAACACTCGTAAAAACAGAAAAAAAAAATAATCAAAGGACATCCTGAATTTTACTGTCAAATTACAAATCAAGAGTATTCATCTAATGCAAGGTTGGACTGTAATTAAATGCCAAAGATTTAAGTGTCTCTGTCGAAATACCTGTATACAATTTCAGTTGCACATGTCCAAACACAACCAAAATTATTATTTTTTTCTGCCGTTTTCAATTTGTATAATTTCAATTACGTATTCGATAAGGAAAATAAGGGCTCCTAAAGATATTTAGTTTGCAGTATTAAATTTGATAAATTGGCTGAAGTGACTATATTGTTATAAACGTCTTAATAGAAAAACTTTGGTCCCGACAGGAAACCCTAACAATTTACAACAGACACTTCCTTATTGACTGCTTATAAATCTTATGCTGCATTCTTTCCACAGTCATGTGATATTTACTCCTTGTTATTGTCTAGTGCTTGTTTTTTCTTTCTTCAGTGTTTCATTTTTCACAAAGTTGAATGTACAGTAAGGTCTATGTTTGAAGGAAACCTGGATGAATGCAGTTGTAAATTTTGTGAAAGCGCCCCGAGTAATGCATGTACACAATGTGCTCTACTGACTCGTCTCTAGCGAAACGAACGTCCTTTTTTGTAACGGACAGGGGCAGAGGATAGGTAGGGCTGATACTCTATATCAGGAAAAGCAAGTGGCATGCGTAAATATCTGCGTTTCCTGCATACACATACCATCCAACACCGGCAAAATTTTAAACCTCATAGATACATAATAGGAAATTTCTATTTCCATTGATGTTGCTGCTGTGGTTTGAACGCCATTTTTCAGCACATGATCGGTTGTCTATGGCGGTCATTATATTTGGTAAAGAAAGAACAGGGACAATCCCTGGAAGAACCACCGACTCACGGGAAGATACTGGCAAGCTTTCTCAAATACCCACATTGTCCGAGGTCAAGAATCAAACCAACGCGGACAGATGTGAGATGTTAGGGATTGGTTAAGGTGGTACCTTAGGTCACTCGGCCCATCTCTATTTCCATTCAAATATACTTACTATAACAATAACATCAGAATAGTATGGTTTATATATATCAAGCGTTGGCGTGGGTTACTATTTGTTTGGACAAACACTGCAAACACTTTTGATCAACCACAGAAAACTTCTTTTCAGGATTTAAAAACGCAGAAATTAAGCAAAAAAAAAATTATTCCCTGAAAGAACATCAAAATTTAAGCAATGTTTTATATGGCTTTTAGACATACCCTTATCATATCTTACGTCGTTTCATCCATGTGTCGTTTCAACCATCATGCATTAATGTATAATATTGTCATAATTCATTTCCTATTTCACAGAGTATAAAGGACTGAACTTATAAAGTTGGCAGATATTAGAAATACTTAAAACGTAATAAATATGTTTCTTGTGGTTCTTCCTCAAAAAATCCCCTTATTTTCGTTTTTACCTACATGCTTAATATATGTGTTCATCGTGCACGTTTTCCAGTTTTGGAGCTTAGATTTATCTCTGCTACCCAGTGCCGGATTATGCTAGTAGCAAAAATAGCATATGCTACGGGCCCCGCACTTTCAAGGGCTCCTCGCTAAATGTTTTCAAGCTATCAATTACCTACATGTATATAATACTATAAATGAAATATCAGACATATTTGTCGTATTAAGTAGCTGTAAAGCAAATGAAAAAATACAATTACTTTACTATGCAAGTTAAAAATGTATGCGTTTTAATATTTTTTAGGTTGTTTTTTTTTTAAATTTAATACCCCTTTATAACATATGCTACAGGCCCCGAACTAGCCTAATCCGGCACTGAAGCTACCTCCCCTAAAGCCCACTCCCAGTGAAAGTTTCCACGTTCACCGACTGAACAAAGTTTCGGAGCAGTGGTAGTTCTGTTAGAAAAGCGCGACAATCGCAATCTAAGGATTGCGAGTTTGATTTCTTCCTTGACCAATCAGTGTCAGAAGCCTCTGTATCCTTGGAAAAGGTACATAACTCATGTTTGCATGGTATGGTGTAGCCAATGATGTGTTAAAAAGTGCCTTTAAAACCAATCAAGCACCCAACAATTGAACGATTAGTTATTAAGCAGTTCTACAGGGTAGCATGTCTGTGTCAGGAATATCCACGTGTCGCCTATATCTTTCAACAAGAAAACTGCAATAGTTGAAACTTTAGCAAGGATTGATGACCAAGGCTACCGCAGTCTATTTGGAGTAACTGATTATAGACAGCTTTTTAGGTATGGGGGATTGATGGCCAAAGCTACCCAAGTATATTTGGAGTAACTGAGTATAGACAGATGTGGTGGGTATGGAGGATTGATGGCCAGGGCTATCGCATTCTATTTGGAGTAACTCATTATAGACAGATTTGGTAGGTATGGAAGACTGATGGCACAAGCATTCAGAGTTAAAAGCCTTGCAAAGTGAAAAGACCTGACAACAGACTGGTGCGGACAGGATCCGTTACCCACTAGCTGTGAGCACACGACCAAGCCATCACGTGCAGCCATCGTTACTTGAATATATTCAGCATCAAAATGCAGCAACATTTAAGATTTCATAAAGGTGGCGTGGAAAAAAAGCGTTATAAGTCTAGATGCAATAAAGTTAAGGATCACGAGGACGTGAAAATCAAAGGGATGGAATAGCAAACGTCACTCAAGCGAAAAACTTGCATGGTAAATAAATCGTGTGGAGATGTATCCATATACTATTTTTATACGTGTAAGTGAAATAAGTTAGAAGATATTGAGAGAGTAATAAACGAAACCACATGACTGTGTATCTCAAAAGGTCAAAGACATCCCATAACAGCAACATATATGTTTGCAGATACAGTTTATGATCGTTCCCCATTTGTTTTATATCCAAATACGTTCCAGACTTTATTAGTTCACTGTCTTGTTGCTAATACCTTCCCGAGTCAGAGACAAGCAAACTTCTTTGGTAATTAGGTTTTATTAAAAGTAGCCCTATCATTGGTGTTTTCGTATGGGTACTCTCCTTTTCTAGTTATCAAACTTCAACAGTTATTCTGGTCATTTTGTTGGTTCTATTCAAAATCGAGAGTGGAATTTAAAATATATATTGAATCAATGAACTGGAGAGGACGCAGTCCAAATGTCATATATGTTTCCATATTATTTGGAATCACCCTTATTGCTGCGTTTGATGCTGAGATAACTCCTTGCATTGTCAAATACCCTTCAAATCCACGCAGGTTATGTAAGGTAACCAGAATTATTTTGCCAAGACAAAACCGATTACATACACTGTGCGCTTCTCCCCGGTATACACCAGTGATGTGGCGATGGTTACGTACTTTGGCATCGGTCCCAAAGGGGCCATCTCATATCGAGCAATCTGCTGCCGCGAATTACTCGCGAATGTTATCACTCGTCATAATCATGTATGCCAGTGAGGTAAGTTGTTGCTCGATCCATGTGTCTGTAACCCAGAAGAATTCAAAGAACACCTCAACTGTATCCTAGCCACGACACAACATTGGTGTTTCATTCACTCGAACACCTCTGAATATAGGTGTATCAAATCCCGCATAGGACTTGGCCATCAACTTGCGTCGTATTTGCTTGGCTGTTGGAAAATGAAGCTTTTACAAGAAGGTTTAAACATTTGAAATCCGTGTAAATAACATCTTGAACTTGCACCGTTGTAACTTTTAGTATGTTTTTGCCCTAGCTGTGACACAATCGCACGCTGTTGGTTTTCACTGATTATCACCTTTGTAGAAATCATGATCGTCAAGCAGCTGTTTAGCGTTGAATAAGTGCAGGCAACGTCGACAATGAGACGTTTCACCCATAGTACTTGCTGTTCTGTGAAAACAACTGAGGAAGATATTGTTATCCATACTTACTGGTACCTCACTGCTAAGCCGTCCATATGGCATCACAATAACAAATCACCCTGAACTTTTTGTTTGTATATGTGAGGATAGTGCAAGCGCAAAAATGTTCCTATTCCAGGGTTAAATACTTCATAAATGTTGAGTAAGTTTTCAGCAACATGGATAGGAAATTTTATGTTACCAAACTTAAGTTCGCCCAAATATTGTTATTTTTTCGAAGTTGGTCTTTATCAACGCTTACCGGATGCAACACAGACTATATCATCCTTCCGAAATATAGATTGTTCTTGTTTTTATTATATCGATCGCTGCTCGCCTCAGAAAACAATGTATTTGAATATAATTCAACCTGCGGGAAGTCTATAACGTGAACATCCACGTATATGTCTACAGTCCATCCTAATATTACTTTGGTAAATTTGTCCACCGTCTCGAATACCCTTGCAAAACTTTCCTCGATCTCCTCATTTATGGTCTTGGTGTCTTTGCGATTTAAGCTCGCACGACAAGCACCATGAAACCACGGGTTGTGATTCTAAATACAACATCGTTGTCAAGGTTAATCGCATAAACAAATACACATGGAGAAGAATCAAATTTTAACCGCAGAGATAGCTGCGCGCTGTGATATTATTATAATGCCGGGACGCACCTGGCTCGTATTCGATCTGGGTAATTGATCGATAAACTAATAAATTACTATGAAGTTCATGTAATTCAACTCGATAACTTGCAGTCGTCTTGCCTTTGCAGAAACCTCATTGGCGATGTCAGTTATAATACTATGGCAACACTCTTGTTCATTGCCACCAACATTTACTATTTCTGCTCACTTGGTATTCGTATCCTACCCTCTCCGCGAGCTGCTTGAGCTGGTTCGCAGTCGGCATGCTTATATACAACGAAAATTCAATGTCTAATTGATAGACTTTTGCAATATTGTTTTTCTTACCTGGAAACGAAATACAATCACTTTAATTTTAGCTATTTTTGCATTGACTTCTGTATCTTTATCCTACATAAAATAGTTGGATTTTGCTGAAATAATGGATTTTTTTTAGACTTCGCCTGTTCTCACTATAATACTCGTGAACAGATCCACGTGGTGGACAAAGCTGATCGCGCGACTTTACTCTGATACCACATTTAAGACATGGGTAGCGGGTAACACGGACGCAGAACATAAGGCAGGTGAATTCCAACGGCCAACAATGTGCACGTTTCACAGTAACTCGGTCGACCATATGAATAAAATTAAACATGTCACAATTGTCCAACACTACTAAAATATACAACCATAGGTAATCATGAACGCGGTAACAAGACCCATACCATATTTACATTAGAATAAAATACCACGTCAGTATTTGTCCAGTTTCAATTCATAACGCTGAGAGAAAAAAAAAATTATGTATATCCATATTTTGTGCGTAAATTTTATCTGTAGTTGAGGACTGGAGTTTTGGCTACTTGACTTTTGTCATGATTGTTGTAAGTAAACACGTAAACAAAATATTTAGTTGAATTACTAGCCTTGTTTATGAGTTAGTAGTTTTCTGAGTTGGAAATATGTTACCTCGTAGGTAAAATGGGTATATATATATATATATATATATATATATATACACACACACACACACACACACACACACACACACAGAGTTTTGTTAAACAATTATTCATTACTGATTACGATCAGTCTCTGGGGTCATTTACAGTTGTGCTGGGATAAATTTTGTGAAGAGTTATTTAAATTATTCATTCGAATTGCAAAGTGTTCACTGATTTTTGAGACTAAAACTCTACTTTGGTATTTTTGAGAGCTCATTTGAGATATGCTGGATTATTTAACTGCTGTATATAAGGGCATTCAATACTCTTGGTACACCAGGACATTCAAGACTATTGAAATTCATTCAGAACATCTGTACTTTTTGACAGGTGATAAGACATTTATGATTATTTGTTATTTAATTCATAATAATGTAGGGATATCTTAAATTTTCACTTTGTAACTTAGAGAAATAAATTATTTGTTGATTTTACTAATCTTGTTTCTTTCACTTTCTTTCTGTTACATATTTTAAGACCCATAATCATAACAATTTAGACAAGAAGAATCGTCATAATGATGACGTCATTATATGCTTATTACGCCATTTCCTGCTGCGCAACTAGCGTTGATTTTGCAAAAACAGACATTCTTAAGCGCTAAGGCATCGTCAATTAAATTTTTTTGAAATGGTAGTTTATTTATTATGTGATGAGTATATTATCAGATGTTCAGTTTGATATTCTTCCAATATGCTATAATTTACTCATAAGAAGAAATTATTTTGAATTTAATTTCATTGCCCTTTAACCCCATCGCTTTTTAGGATATTATGGATATGATAAAAGTTTTAACTATAATACAAGAGACAACTGACTTAAATACTACTACTACTACTACTACTACTACTAATAATAATAATAATAATAATAATAATAATAATAATAATATCAATAATAATAATAAGTTGTGCCATCAATCGTCTAAAGTAGCAAAATGCAGTCAGTCAGTCAGTCCCAAAACAAATTTTAAATTGGTACAATGAATTTGTTGTTTATAATTCCTTCACATCTAAGTATAGCGAAATCATTCTACTACACAAAGAATAGAAAATCAGCATCTAATGTAACATTTTGAGAGTCACATACCAAAACGCCCATCTTCCAGTTATACCCCCCCCCCCATTTATTTATATAACCACAAAAAATACAAGTGTAGTTTAGAGTGTTTCAAGTGAATGTCGTTGATTTGCCTAAATTATCTGGCTGAGTAATCTATACGGTTTAAGATATGTATCATGATAGTCTAAGTAATCTATACTGTTTAAGATATTTATCATGACAGTCTAAGTTTAAACACATTGTATTCATCTAAAGTTAAGAAAGAAAAAGATTACTGCTACAAGTACGTCCAGCGTGGAGTTGGCTATACCATTAACCTACTTAACACACCACAAATCTCATTAACCGAAAGAGACGGAAGCTGTGGAACAAATATATAGTATGACTGAGATCTGCTGCGTGGTTAAGGGAGTTGGTGTTTGTCTTTGTTGTCAGTTGAATTGAATCGAATCTTTATAAATGTCTGAACTATCCTGAATACGTTACCGTTTTGATTAAATATTGTATTTACATTGCCTGACAAAAGAGAAATTAAATCTGTCGGAAGGTTTTCACATGGAAGAGAATTTAATAATTCCTGGCGTTGAAAGATCAAAGTTTCACAGTCAATGAAATGTCGTCTAGTGCACACGAAGTAATTGATAGTTCTGATTAATAACCAGATATCTTCCTGTGTAAACGTTTTAGTGTTATCTTAATGCCTTGTCAGTTCATCATGTGACTTTTTTTTTGCTTTGCTCAGTGTAGATTCATTATATCTGAGATTCATAATATACAACGAAATGCCATTATATTTGTGTGCTACAGCCTAAGTATATTTAATACATATATGTCTGATGTCATTCTATTTTTTAAATTTTTTCTTTTTTGCTTTGTTCTACGTAGATTCAATACATTTGCGGTTCTTCATATACAGCTAATGTCATTTTATCTTTGCGTTTTTTCTAGGTAGATTCAATACATTTGCGGTTCTTCATATACAGCTAATGTCATTTTATTTTTGCGTTTTTCCTAGGTAGATTCAATACATTTATGGTTCATCATATATAATGCCATTCTGACTTTGGGATTTGTCCAAAATAGATTCAATGCATCTTAGGTTCATCATGTAGAGGGAATATCATGATATACGTGAGCTTTGTTCTACGACATTCAATACATTGCGATTCATCGTATATAGCGAATGGCATTTTGCCTTTGTGCTTGGTCCTATTTCGATTCGATACATTTGCGTTTAGTTATATATAGCGATTGACAATCTAACTTTGTGCTTTGTCTAAAGTAGATTAAGCACAATTTGAGGTTCGTCATATATAGAGAATGTCATTCTAGCTTTGTGTTTGTCCTAAGTTGCAGTATTTTTAGCTCATGACATCATACAGTTACGAAATATATTTATTACCGTAATGATTGCGAAATCAAAAACAAAAAGGCAAATACACCTCTTGAAAAAGACTGCAGTTGAAACCAAATATGTTACTCGAAAGGGATATATTTTCATTTGAAGAACTTCTATTCAAAGACATTATTTTGTGTAACAGCAAGATAACATATATACAAATTTTGCCTCGAGTAGTGATAAAAGGTTTATATGAGCCTGTGCTCGACTAAACTACTTTTTACTGCTCTAACTACACAAAAAGCATTATCGTGGCCCCGCCGACCTAGCTTATAAGTCAAATTGGATGATGTTTCGAGAATTTTATAAAAATGTATCACGAATCTAATTCGACTTGCCACTGAATGGTAATTAGGTTAGAATGACAACAAATCAGTACAAATTTGTTCGTGTACACAAGACACATAGTTGCTCGTTCAGAAAGATTAGCCTTTATTTTCAAATAAAGCCGTTTAGAAAAGTTCCCATTTTCAAAACCTTTTCTAATTTGAGTTGTTTTAGACAATGTCCTGACATAACTGTTTGCACCCTGGCATTTTATAATCAGAATGTGTTTGAGGAACATTGAAACAGCAATGTCCGTCCGTCCGAGTTAAATCGTGGGCAACTTCGCACCTAAATCTAGTCGAGTAAATTTAAGCAGGGCATAATATACTATTAAATGTTGACAAGCTTTCTTTCTACATTTTTTTCTTTAGTGGATGCACAAAGATTTATTAGTGGGTATCAGTATCTAATGAACACATTCCTTGGTTCTCTATGGGGACTGAATTTCCTCAAAATGTAAGTTGTATTATTGTTGTCTCAAACGAAACAGACTTTTTAATGGGGTTTTATCTTCATATAAATAACTATCACAGTGACACGTAAACATAATGTATCTAGTTTATTAACATTTTCTGTTCGCATTAATAGTTGAAATACATTATACACGGTTATTTTCATTGAAAATATTTCATTCAGTCTTCTCGTGCGCACACAGCAATGAGATTTTCAATGGAGACAAATACGTCGACGCCTTAAAAGGTTATATGGTTTGTTTTTTCATTTGTTTGTCTTAAGTAGATTCAACGCATTTACAGCTGATCAGATATAGTTACTGTCATTCTATCATTGCCATATGTATTTTTGCAGCTCATGATAATCTAGAAAATTTTAAAAATAAATTTTATTAAAGTAAAAATTGTTTTTAAAACAAAAAAGATGTCCCGCAGCAAACTCTCAAGGATTCCCATGTTGTCATTTGATTCAGCACGTTCAATGTTCGGACACCTTTGCAAAGACTATGATTTATTTTACATTTTATCATAATCATGCTGGTTGAGCACTCCGAAAAGTCATAGAATCCTCGTGTTCAGATGTCTTCGTCGTGCTTTGGCAAACGTTTGCATACAACAAAGCGTCTATCAGCGTTATATAAAGACATATTTTCTTTCCTTGGGTAGAATAAGCATATTAAGTACCTCTCCTACCGTCAAAACATGGAACATACATACACAATCATAACGAATTAGCGTTTCAATAATAATAATAATAATAATAATACCAATGATATGTAAATGACATTTGTACTCAACCGATGCGCAGCTGTAAGCACCAAAACTTAGAAAACTAGAAAAGATAGAATGAATAAATGTTCACAGGCAGGCAGATTTCAGTTCAATGAAGATTACGCGCACCTGCGAGCTTCTGAGGCCGACAGCAGAAAACATTAAAAGATGAGAGTAAAATCAGACAACAGACTATTGGGAGGTGAAGAAGTACTCGGCCGGAATCAACTCTCTTGCATCTATCAATACCTAAACAGTCTCCATCGCTTTATACATGTGGCGTCGTGGATTGGATCAAAAGATAGATGACAAGGGTAGAAAGGAAAGAAAACTACAGTTCTTCATGGTGCATTGCATCCAAAAGCTGTACGATCAGAGGAAAAGGCCAGATAAGCTTAAGGCTTTAGAAGCAGAAAAGGGAAGCTTTGGAAAGCATGTCAGAGAAAGTGATGAAGAATTTCTATCTTAGTCCAAGATGAATACTTTCTCTAAGGGTAGAAAGATAACGTGACTAGCAGCACATGAAACGCGTAGAGAAAACATCAGAATGGAGTGAAAAAGCAATGCATTAACAGTTTGCAACTGAATGTGAACGAAAGGTGGTGATGGCACATGCTGATGGCTCGAACTTGGAAAGCCAAAGAAAGAAACAGAAGTCTTCAGAATGGAATTAAGGGATCGGGCACTTATAGTAAACAAGGTGAAAGCAAACGTGAAAATCGACACGTCTTACCACTGTGCATGACTTAGAATGAGACAATAAATCAACTGATCAATGAATACAGCAAGCCAGCGTAATGCAAGGGCAAAACTCGGCACGACAAGCTAGCTCTAGCCGATCATTGACAGCTCTCTATGACATAATGGCTTCAGTGCACAAAGAAGTGGTACGATAACAAGGCAGAGACAATAGACAATAGATGAGAATAGTAATGCCAAATTCCTGTGGGATTTCAACATTCAGACTGACTACACGATGTAGTGAATACCGCTAGTCGACGAGAAGATGAACCTGACAGACGGCATAAGAACGATGAAATATCAGTGGGCTTTCACGTTGTAAGTAAAGAACAAAAAGCATATCAAACTACAGTTTCCTTGCCAGAAAACTTTCTCTTTTTAAAAAAACAACTAGTAAACACAAAATTGTACCACTTGTTATGGAAACATAAGGGTTAATACACTATACTTTAGTAGAGAGCTGTAAGACGCTAGGAATATCATTAAAGCCAGACCAACTCCAGAAATCAGCACGGGAAGTGGTCTGATCCCTGGAGAGCAAACCTGTCAGATATGCCATCAAAGGTTATAGAGGTAAATAATAATAATAATAATAATAATAATAATAATAATAATAACGATAATAATAATAAAATAATAATAATAATAATAATAATAATAATAATACCAGTATTAGAAGTAGTAATAGTAGTTAGATGCGGAGGAGAAAGGGAGTGGTATTTTTATATGCGAGACCTAAATATTAATCAAAGAAAAATACCGTACTATTAGGATTCATTATTGTGGAAATTTACAATAATATGGCAGAAAAATACAGTGCCGATGCAGACTATTTACAGAATGGCATGCTGGTGTGAACATTACCTTTATACCGAGTATATGAGTACTTCTGTGTCCTCTGTGAAATTCTGTGACAATAGAAACCACATCCAAGTCTTGAGTACTGACCTTTTTCAATTGTTTTATTATATCATTATAACTGAATTACTTTGTTTAATTCAAATATCTTCTTTGACGCATACTGGTCTGTATTTGAAATGGACATCAATGTTTGATATTTTAAACTACACTTCGAGCATCAGTTTTATCTCGTTAAAATACCAAAACAATTATCTAAAATTTACTGAAATATAACTGGGGAGCAAAACAAGTGAATTACTTGAGGTTCCAACCTACTCTGTGCCCACGCTAAAATTTAAAACAAAATTGGACCTTTTCCCCAGCAATTTAGTCGTCATATGTGCGGCGCATAATTCACTCTCGGAAAGAAATGAGATGAGTGGATTGTTTAAAAAAAGACATCCATTATACAGTTAGTTTTCTATCTCTTTCCATGATTACACGCCATATTCAAAGTGATTGATGGAAATGAATGTTTTACTTTTAAACCTCAGCAAAATGATGTTGACTCCTTAAACCTGTCACAATGTCTGGGTAACAGTCTTCTCCAAGAAGAAAGGACGCATTTATAGATTTATTAATTCATTTAATATACTTTTTATGTATCAGTGAATTTGCAGGGAATAACATGCACTGCCGGGGTAGATGCATATAGGTCCCAGTGTGGTCCCACCACAGGCCCACGGGTCATTTTTCTTTTGTAGCCCGCGCTCATACAAATAGTCAGTTCTATAATTAAAGTATAATTACGAATACACACACACACACACACACACACACACACACACACACATATATATATATATATATATATATATATATATATATATATATATATATATATATATATATATATATATATATATATATATATATATATATATTAAACGTGCACCGATCTGTGATTATACTGAGTGGAGGTGGAGTCCAAATCATACAGTGATCAATATTTCTGGGGAGTACTACTTATGTCGAAATAAAACGGTTTTTTGTGGGGTTGGGGGCGGTGCTTAATTCAAATCTTATCTTGCGTTGTATGGTAATCGGTGATCTGTAATATGTCTTGCGAACCTATTGTGTAAAATGATACCCCTCTGCTACCTACCTTCAAGTCTTGTCTGAAAAGCAATTCGATTGTCCATTCGGATAATACAATCTTGTGCGAATAATTCCATCTTTGATTATTCTTGATAAACATTTAATATCGGTTGCGACTCTGTGATTATGTGTCAAACTCTTAATCAGATTTTTGTGCTAATTAAGTTACTTTGAAATCTCGGGTAGGAAAATGTACCACTGTTGGCTTGTGTAATACTATTGATAGTGTGAATGTACTCCCCTGTGCGTAAAGTTGATTTTCTCCTGCAGTCATTCAAAATGTCACCTCCACCGTCAGTGTATCTTTAAAGATGTCCGAATAGGATTGAACTTAACTGAGTTCATTTACATGATGCAAAGATTAAATGTATGCTCAGTCTATGAATACTGTGCTAGTAACAATTCTACAAGGCAATCAATTTTGCACTGTAATCTATCTGCACATTTCGCTTGCTTAGTTTTTTTCATGGATGTAATTTTCCGAATATATTGTCAATGATATCAATATTAAAATGACCACTTTATATAAATTTTTCTGTGTCAAAAGAATAGTTATGCTGTTCTAGGTCATCTAGTATATGCGCCAGTTGAACAAGAGAAAATTTTGATGTAAATGTCTCTTTGTTTGCTGTTTCTTTTAAGAGAGGCGTATACAATTTTTTTTGCAGACCACTTACTGGTGGAAAAAATGAATATTAACAAAAGCTGTGTTTCTCAAAAGTTTTATTTAAAATATATTTTAAAAAATTGCTTTTAATGAATCAGGCATCACGATTCGTGTGTACATTGCAGCACATGTACTTCCCATGAACATCTCGCTGATTTAACTTGAATATGCGAAACTCATCAAATGGAAAATTGACAAGTCATTCGTCATATCATACATTTTAGACCGATATCCTACCTCTGGCATTCTCTTCAATGAACAGTCTCACTATGAAATCTCTAGAAAAGCATTCCCAAGTTTAAATTTCGAGCTCAACACTTCAGACCACTGATTCGCTCAACGGCCATTTTACAAATGCATAGAAATTAAAATCAGATGTCGTGAAGTTACACTGTAAGCCCCCATTTCTCTCTCCCTCTCTCTTTCTCTCTTTCTTTCTCGTCTGCATAAGAAAATATTTATTTAGATACGCATTGATTATAAATACAAATAAACCAACTTAGTCAACGTTGTTTGCTTTGTTTATTTGTTTGTTTTGGTTTTACGGCATAGCAAAATATGAAGGTCATTTAGAGTCTATGCAATTTAAGTAAAGTGTCTTGTTCCTGAACACACCAAGGTAGCTGAACCGGGCTGATCCAACACTAGGATTAAAAGCCACACCCTTTCTGAGAGCGGATAATATTGCCAATTTCCACAGTCATTTACGGTAAAGTTGTATATTGTTCTGGATTCTGAATGTTCGAGCGTTCAAAATGTTTAGGTAGTTGAAATGGCTTAGAGGTCAGAATTCTGGACTCGCGAACATTGGATAAGCCAGGTCTGGCTAACTTAGTGTGTTTCTGGGCAAGCCACTTTATTTGAATTACCTCGCTGCTAAGTAAGTTTAAGCTGTTGCTGCGTCGTAAAACTCCAAACCAATCCAAATGAATTAAAGTCAGTCATAGGGAATATTTTAAAAAATGGGGATAGTCAACACAAATTAAACCAATCAAATGTTTCGTGCGTATCCCATGTAATATACGAGAAGATTACAACTCATAGTGAAACAATTATTTGACCAGCTAGACTCAGAAACATCATTTCACAAATAATAAAAAAAACAGTATTGGACCTGCTAGACTAAGAGAGCAACTAGTAAAAAACGAACCTAAAACTTTTTTGCAAAACATAAATAGTGATGGTCAAGAGATAAATTTATAAGAGTCTTGGGAGCTAACGTTGTGTTATCACCAGTTATTTCTCTTTATGCAAGTTAGTTATGGCTGCAGTACAACACATCCAAATATACTTATACCATGAATAAAATGTGGTTACTTGATGTGATTTACATTTCAATTTTGCATATAAGCAAGAAGGTGTCAGGGAACAGTTTCGTAAATTGGTCCCTGGAAAATTTCTTAACTTGAAGCTAAGTTGTGACTTTTTCAGCGAATATTGTTTACTATTAAATATATGGATATATTGGTAAACTAGGTGTTTCGGGCTTGTGCTGTTCTTGAAAGTGATGTCAGGCATGTACACCTTCCATAGTTACTCCGCAGTATGTTGATTGTGAAATACCAATAGTCGGCTAGGAAGAAGAGCTAGCCTCCCATAGCAGTAAACACATGGGTTTGGGGCAAATAGAATATCTCGAAAACGGCTTTGATTACAACTATTCTCAGTTGCATCAGTCTGTTTAGTGCACACTGCTTTGCAGGATTGTCATATAGGAAAAGGGCTTGTGTTTGCACTGTGAGCATCACATGGTGTCAAAAATGACCTTCGGACATGAAAATTGCAGGTATAAATTTGGGACTGGGGTGCATAAACTTCTGCTATGAACTGCCATTGACTTCTTTGGTCAAGTGGATAATATTCTTATGCTTTATTTTAATATAGGTATCCAAAAATTTTGACCTCACTTTTGTATGTGATTTTTTATGATTTTTTTTATACTAGGTCGCTGATTTTGTCATTAAAGTTGTACATAAAAACTGGTCCCTGCCCCCTTAAGGAAAACTAATAAATTGTTTTGGTGCAGTCAGCCACATCTCTTATACTTTTCTGTTTCTTTGTGCATATTTAAATAATTTTTATGCATTAACTTCATTATATTTCCTTCCTTTTTCCATATATCATAAGTGTTGTATGTATTGCTCTTTGGAGAGGGAGGTAACTGTGTTTTGTACCTCAATGTGAGAACTGTTTACATCATGAAGAAGCAGCATATTTTCAGATTTTGGACTTAACTTGCTAAATATGGAACTAAATGGTGACCATAATGTATTGTCTTGCTCTTTCTGTAGCTGTCAAGGTCTGCACCCCTATTTTTATAAATATTATTCACATTTCAATACAGACACATAAACAATTGCATAACATGTCAACACGTACTCTTAAAAGTAATTTAACTCCACCGGAGCAGATAGACTTCAGAGGAATAATACATAAACATACTGTTTTGAATGTTGAATGCCACCAGTGAACGGTCTTAGAAATAATTATGCATATGGCATATTGCTAGCTATATTTTGCTGAGAAGAATGAAAGTTTTAGCACACCGACATAATTTCTACCTTCATGACCCCAGTGTGAAGTTGACATAAGAGATTCATATCTCACACTTGGGTGATAATAGGAAATGTTTCAACGTTATGCATATAGCTTGAAATTTCTAGGTTCAGTTAACAATGGGGGGGGGCTTAAAATTAAGTGGCAGTTTCATACATTTGACAAATACACATATAGTTTATCCTCTGAAATTCTTATGTTTTCACTGAATGTTAAAAGTACATCAATATCACTCGTTTCTTTTCGTTTTGCAAGTCTCAGTTTGCATGGTAAAAGATTAGGATTAATCGGTTAGTCATGCTGAAAGAAACATTAGCTTCAGTCTCATCCGGATACTCGTTCTGATCTAAATACACAAGAGACTGACTTTGACGGACAGATTTATCTTCCGCAGGAGATGTTTTATGGTACGTGATTATTAAAAGCCAAGCAAGTGAAATACCTTGAACTGAATTTTCCACTGTAAATATTTGTTCTGTATCTTATCTTGTTATTTATTATGATTTTGTAAACTCCAGAAATCATTCAAGTCAGTTGTAAGTGAACTGGTGTCTGAGAAGAAATTTCTCTATTAAATTGTATTGAATAATTTTATATGTATGGTCACCTTCAGTGGTTATGTCACAATGAATTTATTTGATATGTCACTTTGTAAGTTCAACAGGGTCCCACACATCAGTATATCAATATTCCAGCATGGTCTAGTGTTAATTGATTAAACTTTCATCTCTCCAGATTAGCTAGACAGTTGCTGTGATTACCCTCCCTCCAGACCCACCTACACAACATTGATACTGCTATTAGCATCTCCAGAATGATAATGAAAGGTTAGAAACTGCTTGTTTTATATCAGTCTGAAAGTACTTCTAAAGCACATTATTTACTTGAATGTGCAAATTTCTTTCAGTTTGCTAAAAGCATTTATAGAAACTTTTCACTTCTGTCACTGACAAATAACATAGAATTTCTGTCATTCACTCCTAAAATTTATAACTTCCAAATCTCTTCTTGACATTCATGAAACATTGTAAAGGAATTATGATTCTGTCCTGGTGGCATTATGGTGGTAAACACACAAAATTGAAATCTTTCAAGAAATGCAGTTCAGTCATAACTCACAATGTAAATAATGCAGTGATTTCTGCCGCAAAGAAGTTACTTTTCTGAAAGCGTAATACCATTTTTAGTTTTGCGCACAAGAAGTTTTCCTTCTTACCATTTTACTAGATAATGTCTAAATATGTGATATGCACACAACATTCGACATAAACCATTTTCAGCCAAATTCTTATGGTGCCAGGGTACAGTTTCGTAAATTGGCCATTGGCAAATTTCTTAATATAAGGCTATGGTGTGACTTTTTCAGCTATTATTGTTTGCTAATTAAAGATATCGATATATTTGTGAACTATGTGGTTCGGGCTTGTGTTGTTCCCGAAACTGATGTCAGGCATGTACACCTTCCATAGTTACTCTGCAGCATGTTGATAGTGAAATACCAATAGTCGGCTACAAAGAAGAGCTAGCCTTCCATAGCAGTAAACACGTGGGTTTGGGGCAAGTAGAATATCTCAAATACAGCTTGGATGACAACTCTTTTCAGTTGGATCAGCCGGTTGAGTACACACTGTTTTGCAGAACTGTCATATAGGAAAAGGGCTTGTGTTTGCACTGTGAGCATCACATGGTGTCAAAAATTACTTTCGGACATGAAAATTACAGGTATAAATTTGGGATTGGGGTGCATAAACTTATTCTGCTATGAACTGCCATTGACTTCGTTGGTCAAGTGGATAATATTCTTATGCTTTGTTTTAATATAGGTATCCAAAAATATGGACCTTTTTTACCTCACTCTTGTATTTTATTTTTTATGATTTTTTTATACTAGGTCGCTGATTGCGTGATTAAATTTGTACATAAAATCTGACCCTGCCCCCAAAAACAATGGTAATACTTGAGTGAAGTGGCCGGGGGAATACAAATTTTGCAATATGGACTACATCAAAGCATAAAACAGCCAGAGTATCCTCTAGTTAAATCATATGATGATTTCGACATTTTGTATGTTACATTACACATCAACGTTAATCCAGTGCACACATTAAAATCATAGTATGAGTTTGTCTTGTTTGTAAATTGCAGTACACAGAAACAATGACGTAATACACGCTAAATCAAAAGATCCCTCGATTCCAATGCTACGTCACAGTGTAAAAAATAATGATGTAAAATGTAAAATAGTTCATACGTAGAAGTTGAGAATAATTATAGTTAAGCAATACAAATAGAAAATATGTAATGAAATATTTATTAGATAAATAAATGTAATGAAGACTTCTATACTCAATGAACCAATAAGAAAACAATACTTAGATATTCATTTAATGGCAATTTTTTAAAAAAATCAGATTTTAGGCACGTAACAGTTAATACATGTAGGACGTTTTCAATGACACTAAACCGTATTGGAAGAAAATCAACATTTGAAACATTGTCCAGTTTGGTTCTGTTAACATTCATGTAATGTAAACGGCTTTATTTGATACGATGAATAGTCATTCATAACATCTACACAAATATTCACAAAATTTCGATTGTCTCGTTTGCCATCAGAAGAAGCATACTATAGAAATTGAATCTTTAGACTAATTCCATTCTTATATCGATAGACTGCAGAACAAAACGCAATGTGCTACAAACTTTGTACGAGAAATGAATCGTTGCACTTAGTATGGAAAAGGTTTTAGAAGCGCACACTCATTGCCAAATCATGAGATTAATATTTTTACCTTGAGAAGTGGGGGTTTTTTTTCGGCTATAAAACGTGAAAATGAAACAATTTTTGTGATACCTGACATGGCGACGAGTAAAGGAATTTAAAAATCCCATCGATCGACATTTTAGACAGTAGTCATATCTTGTAACCGACTATTTCTTTAACAACATGATACAAATAACGTTTACACCTGTGTCCAACTATGACCGCCAAATTGATGTTCATTGGGTTCTTTGTCTCAGGTAATGACATTATGTTTACCCTGCACACATTATGTCGACACAGTCTGCGATTTGTCTATTACACACCGTTGGTTTTCACGTTATGCAGATGGTTTTTGCGATGACTCCAATTTGTAATCGATATAGCCGATACTAATAAACAGCATATCGTTTGATATGGGATGACTACAATTTGCAATCGATATAGCCGATACCAATAAACAGCATAGCGTTTGATATTGGATGACTCCAAAGAATACATTTCCACTTTTAGCCCTTCTGTTCTTTTGTGATTTTTTTTCTTTGCATATCTTTAACTATTTGTTCCAGACAGTCATCTATTTGTTATAATACTCTCCGATCCATCTGTGTCAAACTGCATACTATATCTCAAGTTCATTCAATAAACTAAATATATCAAACAAACTGTTTAAATTGTCCTTTGCAGTGTTAATTCCATTGGCATTAGCTTGTAGGCATCTTCCGTTTTTATTCGTTTGTTCGGTTTTATGCACTCTTTCCTCAAAACCATTTATCAATTCTTGTTGTAGCACTTTATCCAGGTCTTTTCAGTTTCCACATTTGCTCTACGAATGAATCTGGCAATTGGTTTGCTGTTTCTGTGTGATAAATTTGTCAGTCTCGATAGGGTATTAGTTTTCAACATGGTGGAGTACATTCCACGTGTACCATATTGAGTGATGATAACAGGGGTACTGTTTAGGGACATTGGTGGTTATTTAAATAATGAAAAACGTAATTAACAATTAATTGTTTTTACTCATTTTCACTAAATGTCACTGATTGTTACATAATGTTGCCAATTTTGCCTTAGCGGACCATATGTCACCAAGCTGAGTTTAAAACGGCAGAACATTGACTGTCACCGCCACTGTCGTGGACATCATGCCAAAGGCAAAGTTACTGTACTTACGCACAGCACACACTGAATGTGCAACAACACTGTCATAATCATCTTCATTGTTATCGCGGTGCACACTCGAGGAAGACGTACAACTTTTTATTATGATCTGAATAATGTAGCATTGTTGTCGTTGTTACCTTAGTAACAGTTAATAAATATTCGTACCGTCTCTTGCAAGAAATGCAGTGAGCTTTATCTTCATGCATAAAAACGTCGAACCAATTTCCATGTTAATTATTATTTTTAATAAGGATCTGCAACATAAAAATACAGATTAGATTTTGCCTTCTTTATTAGCTTCTTATAAAGCCCTTGACGCCATCACCTTCTCATGTGTAAACAATTGAAACGATTGTTTTGTCTAAACTATTGTATCCTTATAGCCACATCTATGTGTACCTATGGTATGGGGTCTTCTCTGATACATCTACATCCTCTCCGACGGATCTGGGTTCATGCAATTTCTTAGGATTAATCAAAAGAACAAAAACAACATACACCCTGATCCTCAGTATATCTTGTTTGCAATTGGAATCCATTTACATGCGAGTATTTACGACAGAAGAGTAATTTGCAATTTTTTCTGGCGCGTGTGAAGTGCATGTATTTTCCATTTAAAACACATCTCAAGCCTTGGAAGGATTAGTTTTTATATTTTATTTAGTGTGGGTCCCACGTAGGCTTTACGTGTTTTATAGCACGTCAGATAATGGTTAATTTGTATTTGTTATATTTCGCTCTAAACTAAGTATTGTTACAATGTTGACCACTAGCAAACAGTAATTCAAGGATTTAATGTTTATGATGGCAAAATCGACGAAACGAACCGATGTATTCGAGTGCAAAGGCTCCGTTGGAAATAATATTTTTTATTATATATGTTAAGTTTTTTGATGACTATCCAAAGATAGTTGTCTATGTTTCGTGTATGCAAACAGACACGCGAACGCACGCACAAGATATAAATGACCGAAAGGCCATGAAATTGCTTATAACCGCACACGTCATGATGTAATCTTTATGAAATTAATATCTGTATTAAAAATCATATAAAAATACAAGCTAACTTTTATGATAGATTCATTTAATTTTTTCATTAAAATTTATTTTATCTCCAGAAATAGAAATTAAGATACCAAGAGAACCAAAAGAAAACAACCTGACTAGAAAAAGTGACTGAGTACCTGCAAGTTCTTGCTGAAGATTCGAATTCGGGACTGAAGAGGTGTGAAGCGGGTGTAAAACAATATGAAGCCTCTCAGAAGTAAAGGCTTAATCAATAGTGCATTAAAGAGGCGAGTGATTAATACAATAAATAACTACAAACTTCACAAATACTTTGTGTCCAGTCACAGAGGAGGTTATTTTCTCCAGTGGGATCATACTGAATGACAGTATGGATGAGGTTGTCAAATAATTATTCTAGACTAAAAATATCCAGACAGAATAGTGTGTCTGTGTTTTGTTTTCAGTCACATCGCTACGATGTCTGCAGTGTGGCCGTTTATAGTGATGTCTAGCACTGGGGCATCATGCCGCAGACATGTACTATCATGTCCCACCCAGTCACATTGTCCTAACACCAGGCTGGACAGACCTAAGACTAACCTCTTAATGCTGAGCGCCAGGCAGCTGCTAGTACCATTGTTATAAGTCTTTGGTATGACTCGGCCAGGGTTCGAACCCGCGACTTCCCACATCCGAGGCGGAAGCTCTACCACTTAGGCCACCAGAGCGGTCGACTTAATAGTAACCTGGTGATATAAAAATTAAGACACATTCTAATCGGAAGGATTTCCTTCAGTTGAGGCGCCAATATCCTGCAATCCTGAGTGAAGAACATTTATCTGTGCAATTGATGTCTACAACACAATGATATATTCAACTTTCCTGCAATCCATACAGTCTCCCATTAAACGCAGTATGCATACTAAATACGTAAAACTAATAACTGTGAAAAGAAACGCACAATAGCTGAATGTTTCCTGTCTTGTACGCAAAAGACAGTAACTCGTGACAATTCAACGGTTTCTCTATGGCGGCATTTTATATTGTCGGAGTGGGAAAAAGTAACTCATTATTCTCCATATAGTATTTATGTATTGCGGAGAGAGAGAAAGAGAGAGAGACATAGAGAGAAGTACAAACTCGCGTATTTAAGAAATGTGTGCCTGTCATTTGCAACTTTGATGTCACGTTGTACAAACTTCATCACTGAGAGACCCTTTGGACGTAAACGCAGAACACCTGGAGGTGTAAACATCTACCGCAGACATAACACCGTACATTAAATACATTAATCTGATTCAAATTAAATCCTGATGACATGTCATGGTGATCCAAGCCGTGAGAATCAGAAACAGCCGCATTAATTAGGGGTCACATGGTTCTTATCTGCAACACCATTGTTAAAGATTATTAAAATAAAATTCAAAAGATTGATTTCAAGTCTGCGTCCGATTCACAGTGTGCTCTGGTACACATCTTAGATTTGACCAATACTGCCTACAAATAGTGAATACTCGCAATAAATACTGCTGCACTGAACTCTGAAGCATTTAGAAAGTTTCCACACGGTACCTATTCAAAAACGAATTTATCATTTGCATATTACGAACATGGTTTATTATATTGTTCTGTTCGTATACCCAGATATAACTGTGTTATGTTCACACTGACAGATATGAGCTTGTTTTGTTTCCTTTCATACATATAATACTATTCTGTTTACTTAATGGACATGAAAGCTTGAGACTATACTATTTCATAGAAATCAGAATGAAATTGTACAGTTCATATAACATGTATTTATGGAAGTGCGTCGTTCACGTCGTTCATACAAAGCACCTATTGTGCTGTAATCGGGTGAAACACAAGGAATGGTCTATACGATATTCATGTTAATCTGACAAAAATCGTCTGAATCTCACAGAAAAAATGTCGAACATGATATACTGACCCCCTGATGCTGAACCTAGTCACACGACTTCTTTCAACAAAGATCAATGGTTTCGAAACAATTATAACTGAAAATGAGCTCTCCAGACAAAAGTAGGAGACCGCATCCAAACAAGGCATCTATGACTACACTGAACCAATAATAACCATGTATACTGGTACGTGGTACATGTTGGTCCCACCGAGAGAAAACACGAGGTAAGTGAGTTCCTCCTAGCGCCGGCACTTTTCACGAGTCACTATTAGTCCGTCGACCGAATGACTAAAACTAATGTGTCATAGTCGTCTGACAGAACTAAAATATACACCATGGGAAATGGTTAAGCGGCAATAAGCCTAGTGTCATATACTTTAAAATCCGAAACAATTGCAACTTTCTGCACATGATTACGTGACACTCTACCCAGCAATATATATACTTTTTGACAGACAGTAAATACATCTCTGGTAGGGTCGATAGCATCAGAGCAGGGAAATTTCGCACGCTACTTTAAAGATTTTGATAAAGGAAGTTATTCTCAATGGATAATATCATATTTGTTTATATTTTCAATGCAAATAATTTGAACTCATGATTTGTGACATTACCAGCAATCATGTCATTTAATGTTGGCCTTTTTATACATTGGTTATTCTACCCGTTTCCAGTACGGAGTAGCAAAAAATACTGATAAAACGCCCTCATATAATGAATCTACAGCAATTTTTAAGTAAGCCCCTTCTTTTTGTCCTTGTCTTTAGACATTAAGGTCGACGGTGAATTGCATGTAAACAAGAACACCGTGTAAAATAGTTTCTTGAAAATGTTGTTTTCACAAACTTTGCAATAATTTATTCTTGCGGAACATCAGCGCTTGGACGAAAGTGAAGACAGATACCACAGATGCCTGCCTCATAGCAACAGACAGAAGACTATGATGCGTTCACAAAAATATACTTAATTTTTTTTCAAAATATGACAAATATGTATTGTAAAAAATTGATTCATTTGAGAACAGAAAGCAGTTGCAGGCTGGTTCTCGTACGTGGCTTTCAAAACCGGATAGGTAGTTATGGAAAGTGAGGGGAAATCTCAAAACACAATGACGTCATTTAAATACTTTGAAGGAAGACATGGCATACAAATTTAGGTACTAATCAGGATGTTCGTTCAAAAATAGTTGTTCATTACCTTCTTATCGATGTCGTAGACATTGATAAAAGCCTTCTTAACAGCAGAGTTCGCCATTCTCGGTAATGAAGACGATTAGCCCTTTCCGTTGCGCCGCACATTTATACAAGAGAATGTTGATGCGAAACAGGAAGTGTTGCAATGCTACCGATGATAATTTATTCAATAATTGGATACATTCAGTTAGCAATGTCATCTATTTCAGATTTTATGAAACAGTTACATTGATTATGAAGAACACAGAGAAATTGCGACACCGCACTGCTGCATAAGTGATTGTTCTTTAATAGCGTGGTTTGAACGGATATACTGCCAGACTGGTTTCTGAATGAAAGCTACTCAAAACATTGATGATTAGTTTGGGAGTGTAGCAATTTTTGTTATGTGCTCTCTCTTTTGGTGTGTGGATGTTGTAGAATCTGAGTCAGAATATATCATACGGATCTAAATTAAAATTTATTAAAAATCCTGGGAGAGATTTTATAATTGTTGGATCAATATATATATATATATATATATATATATATATATATATATATATATATATATATATATATATATATATATATATATATATATATATATGACGCACTTTACAAGAAAAACATCCAAAGAGAATTTGGAATATGATAATAATATTGGCAAGAAAAGACAGTTGCAGTGTAAGATTTTTTTCTTAAAACTGACAGAAATAAACTCACTGAACACATATAGTGACGATCGAGTAATCCCAGAAACGGTGCAAGCGGCCGATGTTGTCGATAACTCTTGTATGAATGTCCTATCTACAGCTGAAGAAATATTAAAATAATATTGAAGAAAATAAAGTAGGTTCAACTGATAAAATATTAAATGAAAATATACAAAACTCAAATGCTAAGATCTTAAATGTGTATGTAAAACCTTTTAATATAATCCTGTATATTGGCTAAGTAGCTGATAGTTGTTCCAATGATGTTATTGTGCCAAGCTATAAAAATAAAAGTGGCAAAACCAATATGTCATACAATAACCTATTAAATTAGTAAGCTCCTTTGGCAAATGAAGAAAAAAAATTACAAACATCGTGCACGATGCAGCGAGTAGAGGATGTATAATGTCATAAAGTCTGAGCAAATTCCCATTTCAATAAAATGGATAGCTTTGAAAGGTTTAACAAAATGGCTATATGTCATCATTGTGGTGCTTCTCAATTAGTACTTTATGCATGACGTAAAGCCTGAATTGTTGATAGACTACGATATGTTTTAGTCGAATACTCTGAGGACTTAGGACGAATCTGCATAGATACATCAAAGCAAATCATAAATACTACGAAGAGGGAGATGGTCAGATAGGACATTATGGTGGTGTGAAAGGTCGAGACAAAAGCTATTCATTATACCTAGATAACACACATCTTAACGACATGGCCATGAGCCTATTGTTACTGGATCGTATGAATGAAAATGCTTTTTGTATTATCTATGCCTTTTATGGACTTAAATTTAGATTGGGTTTCGATGCTGCGTGCATCGTTAACCGTGGTGTGATTTTATCCGAAATAGCGATTTTTATTCAATTACTGTAGCACGCACAATGTGCCGGCAATAATGGTAACGTTTACCCCGTGTTATCCAATTACTGAAGCAAGCACAATATGCCGGCAATAACGGTCACGTTTACCCCGTGTTATCCAATAATGGGATTGACCACGTTAGAAGTACTTGTGGGGCTATTTTTCTTATATCACCACAATGGATATTAGCCTTGTCAGTCAGTTGTCCCCTTAACAAGGGAAGCAGTCTACGATTGTTAAATATATTATATGTTTTAGAATTTATTATATAGTTTTAGAAAGTCAGATCTATGTTACATAACTCCATGCTATCAAATAGAATAGTCGGTTTCAGGTTAGATATTTGGTCGATGAATATTCAAATTGAATACGGTCGTTTTTATGGCAGTAGAGTTTATTGTGTAACAAAGTCAGTCCAAGCGCAAGCATTCGTGACGGCATATCAGTAAAATCGTAAACACATCATTACGTGTGTCTGATCAATCACACGGTCCAGTTGCTGTATTTTCACATGTTCCGGGAAGTCGTAGAAAATCCACGGTTTTGTTTAGCTAAGATGCTGTTATTAAGGGTAACTTCGGAGGCGTAGTTTGGACGGATGATGCTTCTCGACACAGTTCGAAAGGCTAACATTCTGAACCAACGGGTTGGTGGTGGTATGTAGGTTCACGACGTATCTTTCAGCGAACCGGGAGCAATAGACTACACGAGATCATTTATCAATCAATTATCGTGACAGTGGATTTACATTATTAAAGACGGTATGGCATGAAATAACACCATAATTTGTGTTGATGATAAATATTAGCTCCAAAATATTTAAATCCAGATAGACTACAGATAAGATCCAGAGTAATTATTTCCAGAAATATTACCCATTAGCTCTAAAGTAATTAGTCCAGAAAGTCTACCCATTAGCTCCAGAGTAATTAGGTCCAGAAACATTACCCATTAGCTCCAGAGTAATTATTTCCAGAAACATTACCCATTAGCTCCTGAGTAATTAGGTCCAGAAAGTCTACGTATTAGCTTCAGATTATTTAGGTCCAGAAACATTACCCATTAGCTCCAGAGTAATTAGGTCCAGAAACATTACCCATTAACTCCAGAGTATTTATTTCCAGAAACATTACCCATTAGCTCCTGAGCAATTAGGTCTAGAAAGTCTACGCATTAGCTTCAGATTATTTAGGTCCAGAAAGATTACCCATTAGCTCCTGAGTAATTAGTCCAGAAAGTCTACACATTAGTTCCAGAGTAATTAGGTCCAGAAACATTACCCATTAGCTCAAGAGTAATTATTTCCAGAAACATTAACCATTAGCTCCAGAGTAATTAGTCTAGAAAGTCTACGCATTAGCTCCATAGTAATTAGGTCCAGAAACATTACCCACTAGCTCCAGAGTAATTAGTCCAGACAGTCTACCCATTAGCTCCAGAGTAATTAGGTCCAGAATGGTTACCCATTAGCTCCAGAGTAATTATTTCTTGAAACATTACCCATTAGCTGCCGAGTAATTATTCCAGAAATATTACAAATTAGCTCCAGAGTGATTAGGTTCAGATTAAACTGATTACTTATAGTCACAGAAGGTGACAAATTCAGCTATACCAAATATATTACGTACCTTGAATGACGAAAAGATACATGCAATTCACTAAATAAAGTCGAAAGTTTTACACACAATAGGGGTCAAAACTGAAAGCAAAGTACAGACAGACGGACATCAAGACAATATTGACGATGTTTTGGTACTGGCTAGTTTGAAAAATAAAATTAGCAGAACAAAATGTTGCGGTGATTTTCCGTGGTTTATGTATGTATTTTACTACAACAAGTTGAAAAACAAATGCGATGATAGAATGATGGTATTAAGGACTGGTACAGTTTCTATATTAGCTCATTATAAGACCGATAGCATTTAGACAGACGTGGAGAGTACTATTAAGTTTTAATACAACAATTAGTATCAAACTGATGATAAATATGAATTAGCATAAATAAACAGAATATTTCCTGAACCTTTTAATGATGGATCAATTACATTATATGAGATGGTTATGAGGGGCATTGAATGGCATTCCTATGAGAGAGTTATGTAAAGTATTGAATGATATTCCTATGAGAGTTATGTGAGGTATTGAATGGCATTATTTTGAGAAAGTTATGTAAAGTATTGAATGGTATTCCTATGAGAGTTATGTGAGGTATTTAATGATATTCCCATGAGAGAGTTATGTGAAGTATTGAATGGCATTCCTATGAGAGTTATGTGAGGTATTGAATGATATTCCCATGAGAGAGTTATGTGAGGTATTGAATGATATTCCCATGAGAGAGTTATGTGAGGTATTGAATGATATTCCCATGAGAGAGTTATGTGAGGTATTGAATGGCATTCCTATGAGAGTTATGTGAGGTATTGAATGGCATTCAAATGAGAGTTATGTGAGGTACTGAATGACATTCCAATGAATTTATGTAATGTATTGAATGGCATTCAAATGTGAGTTATGTAAGGCACTGAATGGCATTCATGTGAGAGTTATGTGAGGTACTGAATGGCATTCCTATGACAGTTATGTGAGGTACTGAATGATATTCCCATGAGAGTTATTTGAGGTACTGAATGGCATTCATATGAGTTATATGAGGTATTGAATGACATTCCAGTGAGAAGTATTTGAGGTATTGAATGGCATTCCTATGATATAGTTACGTGAGGTTTTGAATGACATTCCAGTGCGATAGTTATGTGAGGTATTGGCATTCCCATGAGATAGTTTTGTGAGGTATTGAATGACATTCCAATGAGACAGTTATGTGAGGTTTCTAATGGCATTAATATGCAATAATTATATGAGACATTGAATTGAATTCCATTGAGATATATGTAAAGATATTCAAATGAAATAGTTGTGTGAGTTATTGAATGGCATTCCAGTTCAGTAGTTATGTGAGGCATTGAATGGCATTCCAATTCAGTAGTTATGTGAAGCATTGTATGGCATTCCAATTCAGTAGTTATGTGAGGCATTGAATGGCATTCCAATTCAGTAATTATGTGAGGCATTGAATGGCATTCCAATTCAGCAGTTATGTGAGGCATTGAATGGCATTCCAATTCAGTAGTTATGTGAGGCATTGACTGACATTCCAATTCAGCAGTTATGTGAGGCATTGAATGGCATTCCAATTCAGTAATTATGTGAGGCATCGAATGGTTTCCAATTCAGTAGTTATGTGAGGCATTGAATGGCATTCCAATTCAGTAGTTATGTGAGGCATTGAATGGCATTCCAATTCAGTAATTATGTGAGGCATCGAATGGTTTCCAATTCAGTAGTTATGTGAGGCATTGAATGCATTCCAATTCAGTAGTTATGTGAGATTTTTTTTAATCAAGAATTATTCATAAAACCTGTCAAAGTCTGCGCAAAATACAAAAACAAAACTTTATAAAGATGAAAGCAATGTTGGTATTTTGAAAAATAGCTTCAGGAGCAAACTTACTAGAAAAGGAATTTACTCAGATTACACAATTATGAGATTATAGTCTGAATGTGAGCAAAGTAGTGTTGTCTGTTTATATGACGACACGTCCTTGTTTGGTTAGCAACGTAACTACATTTCACTAAGGACACGTAAACACTCAGTAGTGACCCAAAAACTCTAAGTGCATTAAAAGTAAATTGCTGAAATAGTGCTGATTTAACTGATTATTTTTAATATCAACCTGATAATTAGGCAAGATATTCTTATGTTACGTGTTTAGGCTAATAAAAAAAAAACAGAAACATAGGAAAGAGTAAAAACAACAAGCTTTGAAAAATTATAATAATTTATTTCCCTGGAAAAAAATCTTTAAAAATGAAAAAGATATGAACTTACGGTTTCATGAATCAAATCCAAAAATAATCCAAGAATAATCCACGAATAAAATTTTTGAAGTCGTAATAACAAACTGTTCTAATAATATCAAGTTCGAGTTCCGACGAAGAATCCAAGATGGAAGTAGATGAAGTATGCTGTAATATGTACTGTTGAAGTCTATAGTTCCTTGTAGAAACAACAAATATCAACCGGCTTTGGAAATCTGAATACATTTTTATAAAAGCTGTCCTTATTCAACAATTACATATGAGCATTCATATTATCCAGGAAAAAAGAATTAATCCATCAGAATCCAATTAATTTGAAATAACTTCAAACGGCACAACGTACAACTTCCAGAGTAAGAGCCCAACTACTACTGAGAATATCTCTCCAAAACAAAGGTTGTATCGAATTCTAAAACGCAAAAGGGGATCATATGATCATGTTCCAGAACCTCGTCGAAATTATGTACTTGTTAAAGAGCGCGTACACGCAGTATGGCCCTGACGAAAACCAATCATTTTATTCTAAGAAATAAAAAAATTAAAAAAGTTGTTTACATCTTAAATACTCGACAGCAACCAATCATTTTAAAATAAAAATAGAACTTATTTACGTGGTTGCTACTAATTTTTAATCAAGATCAAGATCTAGATCAACACCTGGTTTTTACAAACCGAGCAGTCAAGGTCAAACTATTTTCTGGAAAAGGTATCATCTCTAGTGAATAAATTTACATTACAATAGCATGTAATGAAAATTAAACAAAAATTTAAAAATGACAAACAATTAAATTGAAATATATATATATATATATATATATATATATATATATATATATATATATATATATATATATATATATATATATATATATATATATATATATATATATTACATCAGATATAATTAAATAAAATATACATAGCACATCCCCATAAAGAAAAGAGATTTATATAATAAAGCTTTCTTTTTACCAAATACTAATTATACATGAGGTTAAAAAGAACTCATAAATTATACACAGTGTACATGAAATAATACATTGTTATACACGGAAAAGTGTGTCTGCTATTAAATTATCTTTCCCCTTGATGTGCCTGATGTCATGATTATATTCCTGTAACAACAAACTCGACCTTGGTTGTCTTTGATTTTTATTTTTCATCTTGCTGATGAAAATAAGGGGGTTGTGGTCACTAAATACAATAATCGAAGAAGAAGCTGAACTAAGGTAAACTTCAAAATGCTGTAAATGCCAATATCAAAGCCAAACATTTCTTCTCGATTGATGAATAATTCCTTTAGTGCGTATGTAATTTCTTAGAAAAATAGCACACTGGATGATCAATACCATTTTCATCTTCTTGAATCAAAACTGCTCCAACTCCAACATCGCTTGCATCAACAGACAGTTTAAATGATTGTCTGAAATTTGGAGCTGTAAGAACTGGCGCACTTTTAAGTATGGCTTTCAACTTGTCAAAGGCCTTCTGACGTTTTTCAGTACAAAGGAACTTGTTTTTCATCCTCAATAAATTTGTTAGAGGTTCAGCAATTATAGAAAAATTGGAACAAAAGTTTCGATAGTATCCGGCCATACGTAAAAATCGCATCAGTTGCATTTTATTAAGAGGCACGCGGAATTCAGAGATATCCTTGACCTTAGCATCTATAGGTTTAACTTGTCCATGTCCCACGATGTGTCCAAGAAAAGTTACACTAGTAAGGCAGAACTCACTTTTAGAGAAATTGTCAAACATGCATCTGTGAGTCTGTCAAATAATTTCAGAATTGTTGCTAAATGTTCTTTCCAGGTGTCGTTGTAGATGATGACATCATCGATGTAAATATCACAATTGTCTAGACCAGAGGTAGTCATATTCATGAGACGTTGAAATGTACTTGGCCACCCTTTCAACCCAAACGGCATTACTTTATATTGGTAAAGTCCAACTGGAGTCACGAATACCTAAATTTTCTTTGCTTTTTCCGTTAGTGGAATTTGCCAAAATCCTTCCAGAAGGTCAAATTTGATGACATGCTTGGCATTCCCGATCTTATCTATAATACAGTCGTCGATTCTTGGTAATGGGAATGAATCTGTTTTTGTCACACTATTCACCTTCCTATAATCAATACACATACGGAAAGTTTTATCTGGTTCTGGAACAAATATGCTGGTGAACTCCAGTCAGTCGCTTATTCTGGGATCTATAGAATTATTCTCCAGCAAATGAATTTCTTTTTTCAAGTATTCCTGTTTGAGAGGGTTTATCAGGTACAGTTGTTGCTTGACAGGTTTAGAATTTACAATTTCAACGTCATGAAAAAATTTGTTCGTTTTTGTAGGAACATCTGGAAAAAAGTGCTCATATGCAAATAATAACTGTATAAGTTCTTTTCGTTTTTGCTCTTGCAAATTTAAAGGTTTCTGGTCCAAATCTTTCATAATTTCTGAATTCAGAAGATTTGTCACTCCAATATTAGTAGAATCCGATGATATTCCTTCACTTAAATCTTCACTGAGTGGGTCAGGTACAACTAAATTAATTGAATGTTTTACCTGGCTATCTCTTTCAATATACTGGTATTACTACAATTTATTTAGATCCCAGGAGCACTAATATCATAATTTAACTCATTCTTTTTCTTCTTAGCTTTGTAAGGGCTGTAATATCTAATCTGAAGAAAAATTTGATGAATGAGCAAGAGAGACAGAACTCCATTATTACCAAACTCAAAAGTTCTCTCCACTGATGTTCTGTCAAACCATAATTTCACTTTTGACTTGAATTCCTGAATGCCAGATTCAAGCATAATAGGCTGGAAAGTTCCAGACCTAACTTTCGACCTTTGATCCTATTGGACAGATTTGGGAAGGTCAAACTGAGCAAACAGAATCTTTATCAATGTTTTAATATTCCTCAAAGGAATTGCCTCTGGCAGCCTTGTTGACGCACACATAACGGTCAACAGGTATTGGTTATCTGACTTGGTCTTAGATAAGGGACCAAAACAATCTACCATAATTCTACTAAATGGTTCGTCAAAGGCAGGAAAAGGTTGTAGATGAGCCTTTGGGAATTTTCTGACTGGGTTTTCCAACCATTTGACGCGTATGACAAGATCGACAGTATCCAATAGCATTAATTTTGATTTTTGGCCAAAAGAAGTGAGTTAAGATCTTGCGATAAGTTTTATTGATCCCTAAATGACCAGCCAATGCAGTTTGATGGGCCAGACTAAGTATTTCCTGTCTTTAAGGTTTTGGAACCACAATTTGATAGTTCAATGATCATTCGTCATCAGCAGTTACCTCTGGAGATCTCCATTTTCTCATAAGAATTCCATTTTAATGAAATAACATACAGGAACTTCAGTAGCTTCAGTTTAAATAATTATCGTTTGTCACCCCCATTAGAATAAAGAGAATGAGTCGTTAAAAGAGGATCACTGTGATCAATACCTTCTGATTGATCCAAACGGAGACTGTTCCGACTGTCACGGGTCCTGAGACAAAGTCTGATGACAAATTTACACAGTGGAGAGGAACATTAACAAAGCCGCACTCTACTCACTGAATACGAACACTCTCATTAGAAGGAGACTTCTCAGTAAAAGGCAAAGTACCTGACATTAAGAGACTCTGAGAAGCTCCTGTGTCCCTTAAAATACGAATAGGGATAAGATTGGCCGAATCACCCAAGAGTGATACAGAGCCCTTCGATATGAATGGTTCATAATTCTCCATAATAAAATCAGACTGGGGTTTATTAGACCCAACAAATGTATTGCTTTCAATACATGACAGTGACATTGACCTCTTAGAAATAAGAGCATTTGGAATAGATCTGTCTTGATTCTGATGCCTAATTTTCAATTTGTAGCAATCAGAAATAACGTGTCCTTTTTCCTTGCAATAGGTACACGTAGGAAGAAACAGGATCTTAAATCAAGCTTCTCTGAAGTTTGATTTTTAGAAGTTGTGCCAGTTTGAGTTTCAGAAGGACTTGTATTAGACTGAAATACTTTTCTGCCAGAAGACTGTTGAGTAAAGTAAAAGTCTTATTTACAAAAGAAACTGTATGAGTTAAAGAATACTCATCAGCAGCTCGAGCAGCATTTTTCAAGGTTTCAATCTGATGCTCGTCAAGATAAGACTTAATGGCAGTCTCTATGGACACAGTTTTGAAATCTTCAAGTAATACAAGTTGTTTGAGACTTTCTTCTCTAAACACCATCTATCAAACAAATGCTCTTTTTCTCTAGCAAATTCGACATGAGTTTGTCCAGCTTCTTTTCTTTAGTTTCTGAATTTGTGCCGATAAGCTTCAGGGACTAACTCATAGCCCCTTAGGATACATTTTTTTAACCATATCATAGTTACGACTTTGGTGAACTGACAATGAATTGTAAATATCACTAGCCTAACCAGTGAGTACATATTGTAATAACTGGGTCCAATGCTCCCTTGGCTATTTTAAATTTTTAGCAACTTATTCAAAACGAGTAAATTATTTGTCTACTTCTTTTTCTCTGAAAGGGGGCATTATTCTAATATTCTTTGCAACACCAAAACTTAAATTTGGATTTGAAGTATGAATGTGCCAGTTCCATTTCTTTCATTCTACATTGATAGTCCCTCTCTTTCTCCCGCTTGTAACTGCATTTGTTCTTTTTATAATTGCATTTGTCTTTCTTTCTCTTTTCTTCCGCTTGTAAATGCATTTGTTTTTCTTTCACTCCTCTCTCTCTCTCCCTCTCCTCTTTCTTCTATTGCAACTGAATTTGTTTTTCTTGTAAATGCATTTGTCTTTCCTTTTCTTTTATTCCGCTTGTAATTGCATTTGTTTTTCTCTTTCTTCTTTCTGAAGCTCCAGCTTCCTCAACTCCATTTCCATCTTGGATTTAAATTTTATTTCCTTCACTTTTATGATACAGATTTACTGATCGAAACCTAATCACTTTTATCCAAAACATTCTTTTCTACCAAATACTGAACAAAATATTTATATTTCCTGTTTCGTTAAGGAAGCCTTTACCTCAGAAAGATCGTAGTTTCTGACATGCTGAATCCATTGATCTTTTTTTTTAAAAGATTCTAATAATTCCTGGGTAGGATTTGAAAGAAAGATTTCCACTTTTGATAACATTTTAGAACAAACTTGCTGATTTCAATAACGATTTCAAAAACATGGGGAATTGAAATTTAAAACAAAAAAAATCTGAAATATTCTAGCCGAAATTCGAAATTATTCTTTGGACGAGCTTCCAAATACTTATGTTGCGTCCTTAGTTTCGAATAAACAGTAATACAATAAAGAGTGGAAACAACAAGCTTTGAAAAAATATAATGATTTATTTCCCTGAGAGAACAAAGTGCTTTCAAAATGAAAATAAATATAAACTAACGGTTTTAAGAATCAAATCCAAAAATAAATCCAAGAATAATCTGCGAATACAATTTTTGAAGTCATAATAACAAAACGTTCAAATGATTTCAAGTTCGAGTCCCGACGAAGAATCCAAGATGGAAGACGATTAAGTATGCTGTAATATGTAGTCTTATTCAAAAATTTTATGTGAGCACTCGCATTTTCCAGGGACAAAAGAATAAATCTTTTTTTAATCCAAGTAATTTGAAATAACTCCAAACGGCACAATATACAACTTCCAGTGTAAGAACCCAACTACTGCTGAGAACATCTATCTAAAACAAAGGTTATATCGAATTCTAAAACGCAAAAACGGGGTCACGTGATCATGTTCCAGAACCTCGTTGAAATTAAGTACTTGTTAAAGAGCGCGTACACGCAGTATGGCCCTGAGGAAAACCAATCATTTTACTCTAAGAAATAAAAAAGAAAAAATTGTTTACATCTTAAACACGTAGTCCCATCTTGACCTCGACAACAACCAATCATTTTAAAATAAAAATATAATTTATTTACGTTGCTGCTACTAATTTTGAATCAAGGTCGTGATCTAGATCTACACCTGGTTTTTACAATAGCATGTAATGAAAAATAAAAACATTTAAAAAAGACAAACCAACAATTATATATATATATATATATATATATATATATATATATATATATATATATATATATATATATATATATATATATATATATATATATATATATATATATATATATTAGATCAGATATAATTAAATCAAATATACATAACAATATAAATATTTATTTTGTGAGGATCAACATCTTGCTGCCTATTAGTTAATTTATAACCTGTATAATGCACTCACCTACAGTGTCCTTCTAAAAGCATGTCAGAGGGTCTTATTATCACCATTCAAATTGTTGTTACTTTCTGTTACCAATTTATGTTTGTTGGTGTTGCTGTTGTTGTTGTTATGTGTTCTCATCAAAGAAATATTTTCGTCTTTAATAGTCGCGGAATTGCTTTCTCTATCTTTTGAACAATGTCTAGAATCCATTAAGTTCAGTCCAGGATAATCAAGTGTGAGATTCTTTAAATTTGTATTGACCGGTTTGTCAAGAATGCTTCCTTGTCATGAAGTCGTTAAAGAAAGCAATTCTCTCTCTGAATATGTAATTTACCAGTCGATTCTCAAGTAATCATATTGTACTCGTGACAAATATTTTCCATTTCGTCGTCTTGGTTACCACCTTGTAAATATTTTTAAAACTGAAATCCTGAAGGAGAGGACCAGTATGCTGTGAACAAATGATACGTTACAGTCTAAATATTTAATCATGTTATAAACCTTTATCATTATATTGTAATTTGAAAAGCTTATTTGTCAGTGTTTTTTCCATTACCGCTCTTAGCGTTAAACTTTTACATATTTTCATGTCATGAAGATATGATAGCCATTCACTTTGGAAATAATAATAATAATAATAATAATAATAATAATAATAAACAACTCTTTATGAGGTTAACTCAGTATAATGTATCTCAGTATTATAAAAAAAAAACAACGTGTGTCTATTGAAAGCATTTAACACGTCGTGCTGAACTACATGACTTTACCTTTTAAAGACGAAGAGTGTATATGATATGTGTTAACAGTATAACTGGAGTGCATGTATTGAACTGTTGCAAAGAAGACTGCCTTTAATATAATGGTCATACAATTTTGTTTCGAACACATTTGGTAATGTTTTTGATCTAATGGTTTTGGAGTGATTTTTAGTTACCAATAACGATTTCCATAGGAAACGGCGATGTCTTAATCAGCATTCTTCCCAATTCACTTACCACTATATTATCAGAAACTCCATTTACCGTTATATTAAATAACAGAAAAAGGAGATTGAGCATGATTAAATCAATAACTATTAACTGTTTGAGGTGTAATTTCTGACTCACAAATGTCAAATAATACTTTTTCTATCTCGCAAATCATATAAGGTTCGTGTTATCTCTATTACAGTTGAAACTAAATATTTCAAATTCACACTTAAATTAACACTGCCAGTATATTCCAGACCTAGCGCATTACAAACATCTTGAAGCAACATACATTCCAAGATGAGGTTTTATTATCTCCAAACCTCTTTTTGCACTCATCGATTTACATTTTAGGTCTTTTATCGTAGCATTTAATTCAGAACTTCTTATGCCCATTTTGCGCTCATTTCAGTTTTGAATGTCTCTGGAATTTCAAAATCTTACAGTCTGCATTCTCTGAATGCAACCCGTCAATGCAAGAGTATTTTAAAAAATCTATTTCCGCTTTAACATCATCTGTTTCCGCTTTAAAGTCTTATTTTAAATCAGTTAAACCTTTATTCACAAGTTTCATCTTTTTGCCTGTTCAATCACTAAAAGCTTTAAGCAAAGATATTCTTTAAAAGTTATCGATGAATAAAAGGTTTTGTATCCATTTTAGACAGTTAAATCTCTGCATGTAACTTTTTTAAATTCAGCGAACGTAATATCAGCTATATGATAGATAAATCATAAAGTACTTTTCATGGATCTAAGGATGCTGCTATTTTTATTAATTCTTTTACATCATATTCTTGGGGAAATACCCTGGAAAATAATTTGTCCTTTTCAGTTCTGACACGGCATTAGTGTAGGCAGGTGTTAAAGTCAGCAATTTTTGTGCTCAAACGATTCATTACTTTTTAAAATTCTTTTTTGTTTTGTTGGTTCATTATACAAGTTTTTCTGTATTAGGTCCTGTTGAGATTGTAAAGAGCTATAATCTTCATACGACATTTTTTCTTCGTCGTGTAATTTTTAAAGCGTATGTCACGCTGTTAATATTCTGAAACTGGCCTCATTTGTGCTGTTTATTTTGTATTGGTATTCAGTACTGATTTTTTATTTTGTATCGGCGGTGCGCAGCTTGCACAACTGAATTTACTCTTTCCTTTTTTATTTGTTAAGATTGAGTAGTATTAAACAAAACTTATTTTAAACATATCCCGTGCATCTAAAATCTTGTTTCCTGTTCTCGTCAACCTATTTTCGTAGCTCTGAGATTATGAAAACTTTTCAATGCTACTTTGATCCGTAGCTGTTAATTTATTGTCTGCTTTTTCTCTCGTGCCTTAATACGCTTGAAACTATCATCATGCAAAGTCTCACATATTTAAGTATCAAAACGTATTTACATAGAGAGCTGCATCAGTTAATTCAGCAGACCACCTAGATTAATAAAATGGTTGTCATTTGTGTTTAAATCACTGTTCAGTGTATGTTAACCTGTAGAGATAATTTCTGCTTTCTGTTTGCGGAGCAGTAAGACATCGGTGCATTGCAGGGAAGCCGATATATTTTATTGATACTAAACTTGCATTCAATGCAGACAGAAAGGTGATCCCAATTTAAATAGCCAAAATTCCTTGACTAATCTAATTCCTTCTGATGCCAAGTTATCGTCTTTCAGTTCATTTTGCAACTTTTCTAAGTTGTAAATTGAAATCCATTTACTGATCAATGATGTCAAAGAATAAATTACAGCACACGATGTGCCTTGATTTGTAAATTTAGCAAAAATATGTATTTTTTGTCGTGTTATCATGCATTTTTTTCAACTATGTTTTCAGTACTATTTTACCCGCTATTTATTTCACAAATTCTAAAGATAGTTTACATTTTTCTCTGTCATCCCAAACTACAAATTCTTTTTTTTCAGTTAATTTTTGTACATTCCACTATAATTAGAACTGTAGCAGCCTTGGCTTGGTGCGACAGGTACGATCGCAGAGATGCTCGCAAGTTTGGCGAGGGAAATATTTTGCATTTATTCTTGCTAAATCAGCATTTTAAAATAAATTTTTCAGTGTTTCATGTTTAAAATAGAGATGGTTTTTGCTCAGATAAAGCAAACTTGTATTTTTCTATGAATAGTTCAATGAATTTCTTCAGCTATGTAGAAATTAGACTTTGAAGGCCCGTTGTCCTCATTTCGCGCTGGGCCAGCACAGCCCTAAAACCGCCGCTGATCAGAGCCTTGCTATTTAAGTATTCACATACTAACGGAAGTGGTAAACATTTTGAATCGTGTACGTGACGATGACATATCACGATACAGTCATTACAATGTGGAACTTGACCAACAAACGTCGATACTGTAAACGTTTCTAAAGATTTTAAAGATGTCGCACCAATAGGAAGTTCTAGCGTTTTGTTTCGAGTTCTCTAACTGTTTACGGAAGACACAACGTATTTTTTCTCATTAACTAATCACAATCCAATCTGATAAAATAACATCAATAAAATTCAGGAAAAAAAGATCCATATGGTAAGAGACTTCAAATCCCAAGGATAAGCAACATCCAAACAATGTCCGCAGGCAAAACAGAATAGAATAGATTTTTTATTCAACCAGTAACATTTATCTCAGACAGTATAATTACAAGGGGTGAAACACCTCTTAATCTGTTATCGTTCAATAAAACACATACATTCACTTAAAGAAACCTCTTGTACACATCAATACTTTGTATATATACAGAAAACTGCACACGTGTGTTGTTATGCTTGAAGAAAATGAATTTGATAAAGTTTATAAGCCGTATCAAACGAACTTTTATCCACGATTCAGAACCGAAACACCAATGCGGTTTTGTTTTTATTACTTACACCCTCATTTCAAATATTTTCACCTTTACTGCACGAATGCAATTCAAAATGAATTGAGATTTATTTATATAAGTTCGATTCACTAAGTTTAAAAATAAATACGCACCGTTGTCAAAGAAGAAACCTGAGAATTTGGGTGGCGTGACACGGAAATACGGATTGAGCAGCTGTATCATGCATGCGAGACTAAATGAGTATGTAATAAGATTGATTGTAGCATGCAACAGTCTAATAAGATATAGCTAGATCAATCGTGATTAGAATGTGTCTGCTATCGTTCAGATTACTTTAAGTTTTTGCCGTCGCTTTTTCATACATTTCTCAATAAACATAGAAACTGAAAAGATTGTCTGGGGTCACAAATGTCATTAACCATATAAATCTGGAAAATGTAATCAATAAAATTGCGACTCTATCGAAAGATTAATTTTTTCTTATATGTAATGGGGAAATACATTTATAAAACTATATTGACTTTCGACTTTCTGCAATGTACGATGCTTACATATTCCATTCATTCTTTTCAGCTGAACAGTATGTCATGTTCATAACTTCCCATTTCTTTAATCTAATAATATTAGATTCTGCGCACTAACACTGAATTTAGTGATAATAGTTCTATCATGGGAGTGGTATCAAATTGCTTTCATTTCTAACATATCTTTAAATTTAAAATACGAAATGCACTTCTAAAATGCAATTTAATTGATATATGGTGAGAGACCAATATCGGAGAAAGAGAAATCCAATTATGCTAGTACGACTGAACCTTTTGCGTATGTATGAAAATTGTTCCAGTGTGATTGAATAAACGGTCATACGACTTGGTTATCAGACTGATCACACACTCGTAAAATAACTTTATAAAAACTTTATAAAAACTGAATTTCATAAAGCATTTTAGAAAAGTAATATTTCATTGTCAAGAGATGTTTATTAGATATCACTATTAAAGGAAACAATTCATAAATGCCAAAGTTAATACATTTGCCTTAATCAGATAGCTAACTTTGTCATGTGAATATTGTAGTAAATAATCAATTTTTGTTAAAAACGTTTTTATTTTTTCTAAATTAGATCGATAACAGTATAAAAATAGAAAGGTGTTTACTTGTCTCAGTGATTTCTCAATCAAGGTCGGAAACTAAGTCAAAAACAGAAACAGTGTTTCTATTGTTAAGTGTTTATGAAAGAAGTCAGATCGAACTGAATTTTCTGGAAAATATCAAATTCCTATTAAAAAAATTACATTATTTTGACATGTAAAAAAATTAAAAATAAAAAGATTTGAAAACTTACAAACAATTGAGTTAAATCAAACATAAATTAAATCAAAGATACGTAGCAAGTTTATACAACAAAGAGAAACAGCTGTACGAAATTCGAAGGAAAGAAATGGACGTGCGAGAATAAGAACCTGATCAAAAATAGATTTAGGAGGACGAAGTGAGTAAATAATAGTTGTATAATTTGTAAAATACTAATTATATCAGCACAATGATGCCTAATTAATTGAAGCCAGCCTGAAGTTAAATCAATCATCTGGAACAAATGACAGAGAAATTGTTCCTAAACTAATCAATAAGCAGAAGGAATCTTAACTGCCGCACTGGAGAAAAAGAAAATTAAACTAACCAATTTACAGTAGAGTTTATATCAAGCTCCTTTGAATAGATATAGACCCCCTTTATGTTAATGCAAGTAATCAAGTGAACCCAAAAAGGTGTTACAACTTGTCTTCCAAATGGTGATAAACCTTAAACAAAATTGAAGGAACTGGAAATCTACTTTTTTATTAAATGTATCCTATAAAATTTCATCAGCATGTTTTGCAAATAGACTGAAATACGCTCTTCCAGCAATAGTAACTATTAATCAAACGTGTTTTTACGGGAGAATACACATGAACAAATATCATTTCTTTATTTATACTTATGTTTTATGCCAAGAAACAGCTTTTGACTTAAGTGCTTGACGCTTCATTGATAATGTTTAATATTTTGTTAAATTGTGCAGAGGATTTAGCAAAATGAAGACAAATGTTTTACATTAATACAACACAATCGTGTGCAATTTGAATGGTCAATGCTCATTATAGTTTGATATTACGAGAGGCGGTAGACAAGGAGATCGCCACTCTCCTTATATTTTCATACTATGTGCGGAAACAGTATCGCTTAAGATCAGGAAAAAATCAAATGTGAAGTGATTTATTATCAATATGCAATGACACACGACTAACTCATTATGACTCTGAAAAATGGTTTTAGATCTCTTATTTCAACAGTCTAAATTTTCAGGCTTTACAAGAAGAAAAAAAAACACATACTAAACCAGCTTGGATTATTAGTGAAACAGGAAGGAATGTTAGTTTTTTTTTTTTCTCATAATATAACTGAGATTGAGATTCAGGGAATTTGTCTACATACATATACATTATTCACTGAACTTCAATAATATGATAAGTTAAAAGATAATACTACACTTAGGGGATTTTCGAAACCTTCTTTTGAATTGACAATAAGATTACTCACATCATTATGTCAAATTACAGTTATTAGAAGTTTTACACTAACAGAATTTGCTAACGTGTCATTGAAATTACCAGTCCTTCTCATAATGTGCTAAAGGAGCTTGATCATAATTCTTTGTGGTGGGACAAGATTGGATTAACAGAAAAATTAGTGAAGATGGTATAAAACAAATGATTGACATTAGTGTGTTCATAGATGCTCTTAAGCTAAATTTGGTTAGAAAAAATAATTACTTCTGACCCAAAACGAACAAATATTTTAGCTGCCTTCGCTTTCACACGCAGCGAATATTTTGTGCTTGGAATATATCGCCTTAAAGAAATTAGTCTAGTCCAAAAGTAAAGATTGGATATATATTTTTCTTCAGCATGTATTAAAATATGTAAACCCTTTTCAAACATTAAGTGGAATTGTTGCAACTGCAGTATGGGTGAATCCCATTGTTAGAATTGGACATTTAGGTGTAGTTGTACGAGCAATGGATTGGAAAAGGAACTGTATAGGTAAACGATTTTACAAATGAATATTGTCCGTGCAATGAATTTGGAAAGCTTCGTCAATAAATTTAGACCTCATACAAACGTCGTAAACTTTTGAGGGCTGCTAAATACTACAAAATGTTAGGTACTAAAGTTGAATTGTAACATGCAAAAGAATATTAAATACCCATTATTACACTCATGTATGTATGTATGTATGTATGTATGTATGCATGCATGCATGCATGTATGTATGTATGTATGTATGTATGTATGTATGTATGTATGTGGGTAGGTAGGTAGGTATGTAGGTAGGTAGAATACCATCTATCTTACTAGATGTTTCTTTGTTTCGGAATTAGATCTCTTAATTTTTACAGATAATGTGCATAAATTAAGAGCAATGTTTTGAGAATAAAAGTATCGTAATCAAGCTTTAAAATTATCCACTCAAGCTTTAAAATTATCCACTCAAGCTTTAAACGTATCAAATCAATCAAGCTTTAAACGTATTCTATCAAGCTTTAAACGTAGCCTAATCAAGCTTTAAAATTATAGTCAAGCTTTAAAATTATCATATCAAGCTTTAAAGGTATCCTATTAAGCTTCAAAATTATACAATTAGGCTTTAAAAGTATCCGTATCCTATTCAGCTTTATATGTATTCTATCAAGCTTTAAAATTATCCAATCAAGCTTTGAACGTATACTATCAAGCTTTGAACGTATGCTATCCAGCTTTAAAATTATCCAATCAAGCTTTAAACGTATCCTATCAAGCTTTGAACGTATACTATCCAGCTTTAAAATTATCAGATCAAGCTTTGAACGTATACAATCCAGCTTTAAAATTATCCTATCAAGCTTTGAACGTATACTATCCAGCTTTAAAAGTATCCTATCAAGCTTTGAAAGTATCCTATCAAGCTTTGAACGTATCCTATCAAGCTTTGAACGTATCCTATCAAACTTTGAATGTATCCAATTAAGCTTTAAACGTATCCAATCAAGCTATGAACATATACTATCCAGCTTAAAATTATCCAATCAAGCTTTGAACGTATACAATCCAGCTTTAAAAGTATCCTATCAAGCATTGAACGTATCCTATCAAGCTTTGAACGTATACTATCCAGCTTTATAAGTATCCAATCAAGCTTTTAAAGTTTCCTATCAACTTTAAACGTAGTGTGTCGAGCTCTAAAGTATTGTAAGTAGTATATGGGGTCACCCTAGCGTCAAGGGGACTTACCATGCAAAAACAGTCGATGCACTCTGGCGTCAAGGGGAATTTAACATGGGAAATTTTAACATGGATGGAACTGTAGAGCGTCAAGGGGAATTGAACATGGAAATTGAACAGGACCGGTACTTTAACGTCAATGGGACTTTAACGTTAAAATATGGGGTTTGCACTTTGTCGTCAATGGAAATTGAACATGGGAATGTCACCTGGATGTCAATGGGAATTGAACTTTGGGTGACGTCATGAGGTTTATAGGGTCAAAACATTTTATAGGGATTTTAATGTATTTGTAAGGACAAAGGGTAGATAGGGACAAACATACAAATACACATTTAAACACACAGAAAAGACGACAGAAATGTTCTAAAACAAACCTCACAGAGAGAATAGAGGCTCAAAAAAGAAAAGTCTATTGTATGGGTTCAAAACATTTATTCAAGTATATACATGGGCTCTCTGGCCTGTGCTTTGGTCTAAGCACTATCCATTTAATACATAAACATTTCTACATCAAACAAACCTATTTACTAGTTATTTAGTTCTTGGCTCTAGTAAACCTGTTACATTTAATGTTCATTTATAAGAAAAAGCTAACACAAAACAAGTAACATGCAATCAAATAGGACAAAGTTCATGTTTCTCTCTCTCTATTCGTCTCACACGTTGTTAAAAATCTGGTCAGCTAGCACTTGTGTCCCAGCGTAGATATTTCCCATCACTTAATCCGTTTCATTCATAAATCGGCTGTTATATCCATCGTGCTAGGTACACTTATCAGTAAGCAGATCAAGTGCAGTCATCGTCTTCTTCCCATGGAGGTACAATGTATACCATATGAATGGTTACTTTTCCTTCGTTGATGTCAAATTTTCCTCTCATCGACTGCACGTCTTCAATAGCCCTAAAAAGTTTGGACGAAGTTATTTCTGCAGGTGTGCTAAATCCGAGACATACAGGTGAGTTCAAACTGTCGCGATACATAGATAGGCTCAAACGACCTAGACCTTTGACTTGGCAATGACATTTGAGTTCCTCTAACAATGAGTCAAGTAGGTCCGTAATGAAACCTGCTACTTCCTCGGCTGAAATGTCAGACGCGAAGTCTCTAAATTTCACCGTGTAGGTGTAAGTTGTCGTTCTAAATTTTCTTGAGGTCGCTGTCTGAGTCATTTGGATGCTAAAATACGCCTGTAGGTCTACTGAATCCTTTCCCTTCTTGGACGCACTTTGCTGTGACGGTATGGTAGTGAAAGAGGTCAGTGATGTTTGTTCCTTCTCTTTTTTCATCTGCGTAGAGTGATTCATCTTTCTCGTTGCTTGTCCTCGCAATGAAGTGTCGTTCTTGGAAGTCGTCCCTTTTTATACTGGGTGATATCAGTATGTCCATAAGGTAAAGTTTTGTGGTCTGGAAGTTTCACTGGCTGCACGTAGTTTGTCATGGCGTTAGTACATAAATAACTAAGATGTGTTACTGCATTGGTGATGTGATAGTGAGGCAAAGAATCACACCCGAGTTTCTCGTTGGACTTGAGTCTTACGCTCTATACTTGCTGTTTGAAGGGATTCATTTTTTCTCAATTGGTCTTAGTAGTGACAATGAACTGTTGCTCTTGGACGTTGTCCTTATTTATATGCTGACCAGTATTGATGTGACCGTACGGCAAAGTAAAGTGGTTGGGAAGTCGCACTCGCTTCTGGTACACGATTTGATAGACTTTTTCCAAGGGTCGACTGACGATGTGGTGAGTGGGTAAACGTACAATCTTGTTCGGCTGGTAGGTGGTCACTTTAAAGTTTGCATCCTCTCCAGACTGCAAGGCTTCTTTCAATACGCCAAAGTTGACCACACGACTGGTACGATAATTCAGAGTCAATCCTTTCACTTTACACTCTGTGTGCACTTCTCCTTGTGGGTCCCGGTATTCGTAGCCGTAATTTTTAGGACCGCCACTCGCGAAACTTAGAATCTTGTCGTCAGGATGTTCGTCTGTCCAGGCTCCTAAACGGTCTCCTTCGATGTTAGGGTGTTGCTGACCCGGTCGATCGATGTAGATGCAACTGTCCGTGTCAAAGTACAGGACGCGATCCCCTAACAGTTCTAAAGCTTTGTACAATTCTAAGCGAGCATGAGCTGTCACGTAAGCCGCAATGATGACATTTCCAAATGGGTCGGCTTGTACAAAGTCCAGATCTTCTTCGTAATTGACCAAGATCAAATCCTCGCGAACGACGTCCACGTGTTTGATGAATTTGGTTTTGTCGTGAATCATCTGGAAGTAGCGGGAAGGTTCTGTCAAATATTCCGTCTTGGGTAAACACGGTCGTTGTGCCATTTTTCCCCACAAGCAATTTAACATCACTTTGGCAAACGATCGCCTGCCTTCGTTTTTCTCTATATGGTCTAAAGTGATGCCTTCTTGTTCCCGGTATTTCTCTTTGAATTTTATTTGGTCTTCGGGAGTGTGACACCAGGAAGGATAGCCGCTGGCTTCTTGCTTCAGTTTCAAAAAGGCATCCACGTAGTCTGCGAAAATGCCTTTCTGAGTAGGGTCACCCTTGTGGTATTGTTGTGTCTTGGGAAAGTGGCAAATTTCGTACACTTCTAACAGTTGGTATCCCATGTCCATAGCTTTGAAAAATTCTACGCTGACCCAGGTTCCCGTCAAGGCCCGTTCTTCCTGGGTGTGCTGACAAGGCTGATCTTGGTTGCACGTTTCGGCACAAGTACGGCACAAGGGAAACATCAGTTTGCCTTGACAATGGTGAGGTAAGACGGGATGGTATAGGTTCGTGGGAGGCAAAACTTTGCACTTGATCAAGCCTTCGTATTGTCCAATGTTGACCAGGTCGATGTGTTGCGTCAGCAATCGTGGGTGCCCTGTAGGAAAGTGACAATATTTGCACACGTAGGGATACAGCGAACACACATCCAAGTATTTGATTTCTTCTCCTTTCTCTTCGTCGGCTTGGTACAGCAAACAGGTGGCATTGGTCCTTCCTCCGTACAAACTATCCCTCGGGTTCAGGGGGTCCATCAGCTTGTAACTTTCCACGACACGTTTAAACTCGGGATCGACTTTCAAACGGTGATCGTATTCGTGTTCCCACATTTCCACCACTTGGTATCCTTGCTGTTCTAACTTCAAGCGTCGCTGACAAGTGTCCTGGTACAGGTCTTCCATGCTCCGTTGTAAAAACTGATTTTTAGTGTCACGGTCAGGGTAGCAGACGGGACATCCGTGAAATAAGCAACCGTTAAACTCATACACGATCTTGGGGTTTTTTAAGTCCCAGCCATCGACCGAATACGTTCCGATGGTCCTTTCGCCTCCTCCGTTGCGGACATGCTGAATCCATTTGCCTTCCTTGTCGCACCAGTAATGTAACCAGCGTAGGGCTTTGACCGAGTATTGACGCTTGACATAGTTGGTCGTTTGAGGACTGATGACAGCCACGGTCTTTTGAGGCATGAATCGTTGGCGGTACACTAAGGAACACGCTTTGGCAATGGTGCAAGCTTCTTTCAAAGGATCGACCCCTCCGTGTTCCATGAACAGTTCTCGAAATTTTCCACAGCAACGTCGTAAAATGTCCACGTCGGAACGACAATACTTTAACATTTCTTCCTGAAAGTCGAAGGGGTCAGAGGCATGAGCCTGGTACCAAGCGTAGAAATCTTCTCGTTGTTCGGTACGCATGTTGTCGGGGTCGTAATAGTGAGCCTCAGGCAAATGGGGTAGAACGGCATGTTGATTGGCTTCCGTATTGAAAAAGTGTGGAAAGTACCCTTTAGCCATTTCTGTCATTCCAAACGTTTTAGGCATTCGACTCAAAGGCATGGCCAAGTAACTCATCGAATCTTTAAACTGCACTTGTCCCACTTGCATGAAAATGATTTTGGCTCCGTTCAAAATGACTTTAGGACGTTCGGTGCCATGTTCCGTATAGTACCTCAAAAGAAACTGTCCATCGTATCCGGAGAAATTGTGAGCCATCACTGTGGCATGGCGATGACAATCTCGGTAACGTTCGATGTCCTCTTTGCTCCATGTCTTGTCGATGGGGTCTAAGACCCATTTGGCAAAATCGTCTAGCGTCTTTGGTCCTCGAAAGATTTTTTCACGCCCTCCAGGAATTTTGCTGCAGTGAGGGCAATAACTGAAGGTAGGTTCTTGAATACACTTCTCGCACGCTCGATGAGCCACGCAGAAATTAGGAATGTGAATGCCAGTCTCTTGCATGCATTCGAAATCGAAAAAGATGAAATTGCCTTTCTTCTTGTGACCGTCCTCTTTCTCTGGTGGGGGTTGGTATTTTTGCATGTAACATTGGTGTTCCAAGTCCACGATGTGGTGACAAATGTGACATTTTGTCTTTCCTGAACATACGTGTGCCTTGACACTATTGGTACGTATGCCTTGTCCACACGCGGGGCACAATCTCAGCAGTTGACAAGCGCATTTCTTCTGTGAACCTTGCGTCTTCAAATGTTGTTGGTAACAGGTAGGGCTGACAAACGTGCGCAGACAAGTTGAACAAGGCACTGGTTCTTCGCTCAGACAGGGTTGAGAGGCCAAACATCCTGAGCATTTCCATCCACAATGTTTGTGTTGCTCTCGATTATTATAACCATAGTCACATTTCTCACAATAATAAACATATCCCAGGAATCCAGTGATACTGGTAATGGTATCGAAATGTTCATCGTGATGATAAAGGTGAATGTATTTTCCGTCCTTAAAATCTTGGCCTCGAAACAACAGAGGCCTGCGCATTTCTTGAGGGTGCACTTTCAAGGTGTAGCGTGGAGCTAGGGCATCTTGCAATTTTTGCATCTCAGGAATGCCACAGGGTGTGTCTTTGGACAGTCCGGCTTGTTGTAACAGGAGTTCTGCTTCGTTTCGTTGTTTGGCTCGGTCGGATTGTTGAATAGTTTTCCAGGTTCTTTTCCATTCTACCGTGTCGTTCTTGTTGGCATAGGTTCGTCCCACAACGATGGCACGGGCTAAACACATCTGGTCATGAGGGTTGTTAATTCGGACGAGACTTGTTTTGGTGTTGCGAAGGTCGTCCACCAATAAGACCTTTTTGCGTCCTGTCCCTTGAGGAAGAGAGACGTGAGCCATTTTCAGTGTGGCTTTACCATCGGTGATGTCAAACTTGTCATTGGATTGTTGCACCTGTTGTATCTTGTCCATGATTTTGGAAGGGGTCAGTTCTGCGGGTCTGCTAAACTCGATCCAAACAGGGGATTTCAAGCTGTCGTGTTGTATGGATAGTGTCAAGCGATCGTCTTCTTTGGGTTGACATTGTCGCTTGAGTGTGGTGAGCAAAGAATCCCACATCTCGGTGATGAACCCTTCTGCTTTCTCCAACGGTACGTCGGACTTGAAATCTTTAAACTTCACCGTGTAGGTGTAAGCCGTGGTTCTAAATTTTCTAGAGGAGCGCTTTTCCGTCTCTCGAATGTGATAGTACTTTTCAGGGTTGACTGGTGAACTTTGGTTTGGAGTAGACTCTCTCTGTCTGGTCGCAGACGTGGAAGGTGTTGGTTCAGGTTCGCTCATGTCTTCTATTTGAGCGAACACTTCTTTTCGTGTGTGAGGCGATACGTCACTTCGCTGCCTCTTACGTTCTTCTTCTCTCTCACTGAAATCGTGCGATCGTTTCATCTCGATTGCTGATTCAGAAATGATTTAACCAAGTTCATTCTTTCCATATATACCCTCTCTACCTCTCGTTGTGACAATGACTTGGTATATTTCACAAGGCAAGTGAAAGCCAAGCATATAGGAACCCAACGACAGCGTTGCGTCTTAAACACCTCATGCATCTTGACGACCCTTCGATTCAAACCCTACCACGAAAGAAAATAGTTGCAAGAAAAATAAAACAGACAGTTGGTGTCTTCAAGAGAGCTAGAGACGGCACTGTGTCGCTGGGACACGTACGTACTCAGAAAACTACGCTACTCGACAACGTGAGTGTGCTTGTCAAAATGTTTGAATAAGATTAAAAATGTTTGTCAGTTTCAAAACGCGAACCAGTACTGTGGCCGTTTAATATTTGATGTGGCAAGAAGAAATGGTACAATACGCAACAAAGGGTTTGTACGTTTACACTCCAATCTGTCTGTACTGCAATGGTAACAGCGCTCTTGCGTTGGCATTATTTCGCCACACTACCTTTTAAATAAAACAATGCATCACTCATCATAAACGATTTCATTGGCTATACTTATTTTCTTACCGCTTTCGCTTCGAATTGACTTCAGTACCTTTTCGCACAGCGACAAGATCGGACGTGTTTTTTTATTCTGCGTCTGGTCGCCACACTACTTGCCCTGAATTTACAATCAAACGATGTGTTACACATTGTAATTGACTTCATTGGCTAACCGATATTTTACACTTCTGTCTCTGTTGATGTGAGTGTGCTTGTCAAAATGTTTGAGTAAGATTAAAAATGTTTGTTAGTTTCAAAACGCGAACCAGTACTGTGGCCGTTTAATATTTGATGTGGCAAGAAGAAATGGTACAATACGCAACAAAGGGTTTGTACGTTTACACTCCAATCTGTCTGTACTGCAATGGTAACAGCGCTCTTGCGTTGGCATTATTTTGCCACACTACCTTAAAAAAAAACCCAATGCATCACTCATCATAAACGATTTCATTGGCTAAACTTATTTTCTTACCGCTTTCGCTTCGAATTGACTTCAGTACCTTTTTGCACAGCGACAAGATCGGACGTGTTTTTTTTTTATTCTGCGGCTGGTCGCTACACTACTGTCAACAAGCCCTGAATTTACAAACAAACAATGTGTTACACATTGTAAGTGACTTCATTGGCTAACCGATATTTTACAATTCTGTCTCTATTGATGTGAGTGTGCTTGTCAAAATGTTTGAGTAAGATTAAAAATGTTTGTCAGTTTCAAAACGCGAACCAGTACTGTGGCCGTTTAATATTTGACGTGGCAAGAAGAAATGGTACAATACGCAACAAAGGGTTTGTACGTTTACACTCCAATCTGTCTGCACTGCAATGGTAATAGCACACTTGCGTTGGTATTATTTTGCCACACTACCTTTAATAAAACCCCAATGCATCACTCATCATAAACGATTTCATTGGCTATACTTATTTTCTTACCGCTTTCGCTTCGAATTGACTTCAGTACCTTTTCGCACAGCGACAAGATCGGGCGTGTTTTTTTTTATTCTGCGTCTGGTCGCTACTCTACTTGCCCTGAATTTACAACCAAACCATGTGTTACACATTGTAAGTGACTTCATTGGTCAGTCGATATTTTCCACCGCCTTAGCTTCAAATTGGTTTCACTTGTTATTCGCACCGTGAGATGATCAGACACGTTTTTCTGTACCTGACCATTAGTCACTTCACAAACAATAAAACTAAAACACAAATGATCACGCCATGAGCGGCTCATGGAAATTATGTTAGTCATGTTACGAAATATAGCACGACTTGTTTGGATGTACTTTTCTGTGGTCACTCTTTAATTACATGCGTCTTCAGTTCACTCTTGTGATATCTTTTGTAAAGGGTGTATTTTTTCTATGGATGTGATTGTGTTATGTTCTATATGTTCTTTTATGTTTTCAGTGATTTTACTTTATATCTATATTTTAATTTAGATGTATAGACTATGTAGTCTGAAATAAAGAATTCTTATCTTATCTTATGTAAGTGGAATGAGTGTTTCTTTGAAACTTTCATAAGGAAAATGTGCCATAAAAACAAACGTACGTGTCGTCATATTTTTAAAGTAGGAATACATGATCTCTCTCTCTCTCTCTCTCTCTCTCTCTCTCTCATTGTAGTTTTGATTTATACCCTAATGGAATATGTTCCCGTTTGAAGATACCTCTCCAAAATTGTGATCAGTAGTCACCATAATTACGTGAACTGTTCGTCATGTCATTGTTCTCAAAAGTTTACACTCTAAAAAATTGTAGAACGATTTTTTTTCTTCCATCAGTAAATCTTTGGATGAAATAAAAGCTTGAGTTTGCACAATTCTGGTATCTTAACTTTATCCGGTTTTGGAACTGCAATATGTCACGCAATTTTTGTCTTTTAACGTTAGATTTACAGTTTTTCAGAAAAAAGACAATCACACGGCTTTTTTAAGAATGAAGCAAATGACATTGCACTGTATAACCCCGCCTATGGTTAACTCTGAATTCTAAAGTCAAAACATGGGTTCAGGAAAAAATGTAACAATGTTCGTCCTATATTCTCTCAGTTTACACTGAGGATAGGACGAACATTGTTACATTTTTTCCTGAACCCATGTTTTGACTTCAGAATTCAGAGTTAACCATAGGCAGAGTTATACAGTGCAATGTCATTTGCTTCATTCTTAAAAAAGCCGTGTGATTGTCTTTTTTCTGAAAAACTGTAAATCTAACGTTAAAAGAAAAAAATTGCGTGACTTATTGCAGTTCCAAAACCGGATAAAGTTAAGATACCAGAATTGTGCAAACTCAAGCTTTTATTTCATCCAAAGATTTACTGATGGAAGAAAAAAAATCGTTCTACAATTTTTTAGAGTGTAAACTTTTGAGAACAATGACATGACGAACAGTTCACGTAATTATGGTGACTACTGATCACAATTTTGGAGAGGTATCTTCACACGGAAACATATTCCATTAGGGTATAAATCAAAACTACAATGAGAGAGAGAGAGAGAGAGAGAGAGATCATGTATTCCTACTTTAAAAATATGACGACACGTACGTTTGTTTTTATGGCACATTTTCCTTATGAAAGTTTCAAAGAAACACTCATTCCACTTACATAAGATAAGATAAGAATTCTTTATTTCAGACTACATAGTCTATACATCTAAATTAAAATATAGATATAAAGTAAAATCACTGAAAACATAAAAGAACATATAGAACATAACACAATCACATCCATAGAAAAAATACACCCTTTACAAAAGATATCACAAGAGTGAACTGAAGACGCATGTAATTAAAGAGTGACCACAGAAAAGTACATCCAAACAAGTCGTGCTATATTTCGTAACATGACTAACATAATTTCCATGAGCCGCTCATGGCGTGATCATTTGTGTTTTAGTTTTATTGTTTGTGAAGTGACTAATGGTCAGGTACAGAAAAACGTGTCTGATCATCTCACGGTGCGAATAACAAGTGAAACCAATTTGAAGCTAAGGCGGTGGAAAATATCGACTGACCAATGAAGTCACTTACAATGTGTAACACATGGTTTGGTTGTAAATTCAGGGCAAGTAGAGTAGCGACCAGACGCAGAATAAAAAAAAACACGCCCGATCTTGTCGCTGTGCGAAAAGGTACTGAAGTCAATTCGAAGCGAAAGCGGTAAGAAAATAAGTATAGCCAATGAAATCGTTTATGATGAGTGATGCATTGGGGTTTTATTAAAGGTAGTGTGGCAAAATAATACCAACGCAAGTGTGCTATTACCATTGCAGTGCAGACAGATTGGAGTGTAAACGTACAAACCCTTTGTTGCGTATTGTACCATTTCTTCTTGCCACGTCAAATATTAAACGGCCACAGTACTGGTTCGCGTTTTGAAACTGACAAACATTTTTAATCTTACTCAAACATTTTGACAAGCACACTCACATCAATAGAGACAGAATTGTAAAATATCGGTTAGCCAATGAAGTCACTTACAATGTGTAACACATTGTTTGTTTGTAAATTCAGGGCTTGTTGACAGTAGTGTAGCGACCAGCCGCAGAATAAAAAAAAGACACGTCCGATCTTGTCGCTGTGCAAAAAAGTACTGAAGTCAATTCGAAGCGAAAGCGGTAAGAAAATAAGTTTAGCCAACGAAATCGTTTATGATGAGTGATGCATTGGGTTTTTTTTTAAGGTAGTGTGGCAAAATAATGCCAACGCAAGAGCGCTGTTACCATTGCAGTACAGACAGATTGGAGTGTAAACGTACAAACCCTTTGTTGCGTATTGTACCATTTCTTCTTGCCACATCAAATATTAAACGGCCACAGTACTGGTTCGCGTTTTGAAACTGACAAACATTTTTAATCTTATTCAAACATTTTGACAAGCACACTCACGTTGTCGAGTAGCGTAGTTTTCTGGAGTACGTACGTGTCCCAGCGACACAGTGCCGTCTCTAGCTCTCTTGAAGACACCAACTGTCTGTTTTATTTTTCTTGCAACTATTTTCTTTCGTGGTAGGGTTTGAATCGAAGGGTCGTCAAGATGCATGAGGTGTTTAAGACGCAACGCTGTCGTTGGGTTCCTATATGCTTGGCTTTCACTTGCCTTGTGAAATATACCAAGTCATTGTCACAACGAGAGGTAGAGAGGGTATATATGGAAAGAATGAACTTGGTTAAATCATTTCTGAATCAGCAATCGAGATGAAACGATCGCACGATTTCAGTGAGAGAGAAGAAGAACGTAAGAGGCAGCGAAGTGACGTATCGCCTCACACACGAAAAGAAGTGTTCGCTCAAATAGAAGACATGAGCGAACCTGAACCAACACCTTCCACGTCTGCGACCAGACAGAGAGAGTCTACTCCAAACCAAAGTTCACCAGTCAACCCTGAAAAGTACTATCACATTCGAGAGACGGAAAAGCGCTCCTCTAGAAAATTTAGAACCACGGCTTACACCTACACGGTGAAGTTTAAAGATTTCAAGTCCGACGTACCGTTGGAGAAAGCAGAAGGGTTCATCACCGAGATGTGGGATTCTTTACTCACCACACTCAAGCGACAATGTCAACCCAAAGAAGACGATCGCTTGACACTATCCATACAACACGACAGCTTGAAATCCCCTGTTTGGATCGAGTTTAGCAGACCCGCAGAACTGACACCTTCCAAAATCATGGACAAGATACAACAGGTGCAACAATCCAATGACAAGTTTGACATCACCGATGGTAAAGCCACACTGAAAATGGCTCACGTCTCTCTTCCGCAAGGGACAGGACGCAAAAAGGTCTTATTGGTGGACGACCTTCGCAACACCAAAACAAGTCTCGTCCGAATTAACAACCCTCATGACCAGATGTGTTTAGCCCGTGCCATCGTGGTGGGACGAACCTATGCAAACAAGAACGACACGGTAGAATGGAAAAGAACCTGGAAAACTATTCAACAATCCGACCGAGCCAAACAACGAAACGAAGCAGAACTCCTGTTACAACAAGCCGGACTGTCCAAAGACACACCCTGTGGCATTCCTGAGATGCAAAAATTGCAAGATGCCCTAGCTCCACGCTACACCTTGAAAGTGCACCCTCAAGAAATGCGCGGGCCTCTGTTGTTTCGAGGCCAAGATTTTAAGGACGGAAAATACATTCACCTTTATCATCACGATGAACATTTCGATACCATTACCAGTATCACTGGATTCCTGGGATATGTTTATTATTGTGAGAAATGTGACTATGGTTATAATAATCGAGAGCAACACAAACATTGTGGATGGAAATGCTCAGGATGTTTGGCCCCTCAACCCTGTCTGAGCGAAGAACCAGTGCCTTGTTCAACTTGTCTGCGCACGTTTGTCAGCCCTACCTGTTACCAACAACATTTGAAGACGCAAGGTTCACAGAAGAAATGCGCTTGTCAACTGCTGAGATTGTGCCCCGCGTGTGGACAAGGCATACGTACCAATAGTGTCAAGGCACACGTATGTTCAGGAAAGACAAAATGTCACATTTGTCACCACATCGTGGACTTGAAACACCAATGTTACATGCAAAAATACCAACCCCCACCAGAGAAAGAGGACGGTCACAAGAAGAAAGGCAATTTCATCTTTTTCGATTTCGAATGCATGCAAGAGACTGGCATTCACATTCCTAATTTCTGCGTGGCTCATCGAGCGTGCGAGAAGTGTATTCAAGAACCTATCTTCAGTTATTGCCCTCACTGCAGCAAAATTCCTGGAGGGCGTGAAAAAATCTTTCGAGGACCAAAGACGCTAGACGATTTTGCCAAATGGGTCTTAGACCCCATCGACAAGACATGGAGCAAAGAGGACATCGAACGTTACCGAGATTGTCATCGCCATGCCACAGTGATGGCTCACAATTTCTCCGGATACGATGGACAGTTTCTTTTGAGATACTATACGGAACATGGCACCGAACGTCCTAAAGTCATTTTGAACGGAGCCAAAATCATTTTCATGCAAGTGGGACAAGTGCAGTTTAAAGATTCGATGAGTTACTTGGCCATGCCTTTGAGTCGAATGCCTAAAACGTTTGGAATGACAGAAATGGCTAAAGGGTACTTTCCACACTTTTTCAATACGGAAGCCAATCAACATGCCGTTCTACCCCATTTGCCTGAGGCTCACTATTACGACCCCGACAACATGCGTACCGAACAACGAGAAGATTTCTACGCTTGGTACCAGGCTCATGCCTCTGACCCCTTCGACTTTCAGGAAGAAATGTTAAAGTATTGTCGTTCCGACGTGGACATTTTACGACGTTGCTGTGGAAAATTTCGAGAACTGTTCATGGAACACGGAGGGGTCGATCCTTTGAAAGAAGCTTGCACCATTGCCAAAGCGTGTTCCTTAGTGTACCGCCAACGATTCATGCCTCAAAAGACCGTGGCTGTCATCAGTCCTCAAACGACCAACTATGTCAAGCGTCAATACTCGGTCAAAGCCCTACGCTGGTTACATTACTGGTGCGACAAGGAAGGCAAATGGATTCAGCATGTCCGCAACGGAGGAGGCGAAAGGACCATCGGAACGTATTCGGTCGATGGCTGGGACTTAAAAAACCCCAAGATCGTGTATGAGTTTAACGGTTGCTTATTTCACGGATGTCCCGTCTGCTACCCTGACCGTGACACTAAAAATCAGTTTTTACAACGGAGCATGGAAGACCTGTACCAGGACACTTGTCAGCGACGCTTGAAGTTAGAACAGCAAGGATACCAAGTGGTGGAAATGTGGGAACACGAATACGATCACCGTTTGAAAGTCGATCCCGAGTTTAAACGTGTCGTGGAAAGTTACAAGCTGATGGACCCCCTGAACCCGAGGGATAGTTTGTACGGAGGAAGGACCAATGCCACCTGTTTGCTGTACCAAGCCGACGAAGAGAAAGGAGAAGAAATCAAATACTTGGATGTGTGTTCGCTGTATCCCTACGTGTGCAAATATTGTCACTTTCCTACAGGGCACCCACGATTGCTGACGCAACACATCGACCTGGTCAACATTGGACAATACGAAGGCTTGATCAAGTGCAAAGTTTTGCCTCCCACGAACCTATACCATCCCGTCTTACCTCACCATTGTCAAGGCAAACTGATGTTTCCCTTGTGCCGTACTTGTGCCGAAACGTGCAACCAAGATCAGCCTTGTCAGCACACCCAGGAAGAACGGGCCTTGACGGGAACCTGGGTCAGCGTAGAATTTTTCAAAGCTATGGACATGGGATACCAACTGTTAGAAGTGTACGAAATTTGCCACTTTCCCAAGACACAACAATACCACAAGGGTGACCCTACTCAGAAAGGCATTTTCGCAGACTACGTGGATGCCTTTTTGAAACTGAAGCAAGAAGCCAGCGGCTATCCTTCCTGGTGTCACACTCCCGAAGACCAAATAAAATTCAAAGAGAAATACCGGGAACAAGAAGGCATCACTTTAGACCATATAGAGAAAAACGAAGGCAGGCGATCGTTTGCCAAAGTGATGTTAAATTGCTTGTGGGGAAAAATGGCACAACGACCGTGTTTACCCAAGACGGAATATTTGACAGAACCTTCCCGCTACTTCCAGATGATTCACGACAAAACCAAATTCATCAAACACGTGGACGTCGTTCGCGAGGATTTGATCTTGGTCAATTACGAAGAAGATCTGGACTTTGTACAAGCCGACCCATTTGGAAATGTCATCATTGCGGCTTACGTGACAGCTCATGCTCGCTTAGAATTGTACAAAGCTTTAGAACTGTTAGGGGATCGCGTCCTGTACTTTGACACGGACAGTTGCATCTACATCGATCGACCGGGTCAGCAACACCCTAACATCGAAGGAGACCGTTTAGGAGCCTGGACAGACGAACATCCTGACGACAAGATTCTAAGTTTCGCGAGTGGCGGTCCTAAAAATTACGGCTACGAATACCGGGACCCACAAGGAGAAGTGCACACAGAGTGTAAAGTGAAAGGATTGACTCTGAATTATCGTACCAGTCGTGTGGTCAACTTTGGCGTATTGAAAGAAGCCTTGCAGTCTGGAGAGGATGCAAACTTTAAAGTGACCACCTACCAGCCGAACAAGATTGTACGTTTACCCACTCACCACATCGTCAGTCGACCCTTGGAAAAAGTCTATCAAATCGTGTACCAGAAGCGAGTGCGACTTCCCAACCACTTTACTTTGCCGTACGGTCACATCAATATTGGTCAGCATATAAAAAAGGACAACGTCCAAGAGCAACAGTTCATTGTCACTACTAAGACCAATTGAGAAAAAATGAATCCCTTCAAACTGCAAGTATAGAGCGTAAGACTCAAGTCCAACGAGAAACTCGGGTGTGATTCTTTGCCTCACTATCACATCACCAATGCAGTAACACATCTTAGTTATTTATGTACTAACGCCATGACAAACTACGTGCAGCCAGTGAAACTTCCAGACCACAAAACTTTACCTTATGGACATACTGATATCACCCAGTATAAAAAGGGACGACTTCCAAGAACGACACTTCATTGCGAGGACAAGCAACGAGAAAGATGAATCACTCTACGCAGATGAAAAAAGAGAAGGAACAAACATCACTGACCTCTTTCACTACCATACCGTCACAGCAAAGTGCGTCCAAGAAGGGAAAGGATTCAGTAGACCTACAGGAGTATTTTAGCATCCAAATGACTCAGACAGCGACCTCAAGAAAATTTAGAACGACAACTTACACCTACACGGTGAAATTTAGAGACTTCGCGTCTGACATTTCAGCCGAGGAAGTAGCAGGTTTCATTACGGACCTACTTGACTCACTGTTAGAGGAACTCAAATGTCATTGCCAAGTCAAAGGTCTAGGTCGTTTGAGCCTATCTATGTATCGCGACAGTTTGAACTCACCTGTATGTCTCGGATTTAGCACACCTGCAGAAATAACTTCGTCCAAACTTTTTAGGGCTATTGAAGACGTGCAGTCGATGAGAGGAAAATTTGACATCAACGAAGGAAAAGTAACCATTCATATGGTATACATTGTACCTCCATGGGAAGAAGACGATGACTGCACTTGATCTGCTTACTGATAAGTGTACCTAGCACGATGGATATAACAGCCGATTTATGAATGAAACGGATTAAGTGATGGGAAATATCTACGCTGGGACACAAGTGCTAGCTGACCAGATTTTTAACAACGTGTGAGACGAATAGAGAGAGAGAAACATGAACTTTGTCCTATTTGATTGCATGTTACTTGTTTTGTGTTAGCTTTTTCTTATAAATGAACATTAAATGTAACAGGTTTACTAGAGCCAAGAACTAAATAACTAGTAAATAGGTTTGTTTGATGTAGAAATGTTTATGTATTAAATGGATAGTGCTTAGACCAAAGCACAGGCCAGAGAGCCCATGTATATACTTGAATAAATGTTTTGAACCCATACAATAGACTTTTCTTTTTTGAGCCTCTATTCTCTCTGTGAGGTTTGTTTTAGAACATTTCTGTCGTCTTTTCTGTGTGTTTAAATGTGTATTTGTATGTTTGTCCCTATCTACCCTTTGTCCTTACAAATACATTAAAATCCCTATAAAATGTTTTGACCCTATAAACCTCATGACGTCACCCAAAGTTCAATTCCCATTGACATCCAGGTGACATTCCCATGTTCAATTTCCATTGACGACAAAGTGCAAACCCCATATTTTAACGTTAAAGTCCCATTGACGTTAAAGTACCTGTCCTGTTCAATTTCCATGTTCAATTCCCCTTGACGCTCTACAGTTCCATCCATGTTAAAATTTCCCATGTTAAATTCCCCTTGACGCCAGAGTGCATCGACTGTTTTTGCATGGTAAGTCCCCTTGACGCTAGGGTGACCCCATATACTACTATTGTATCGAGATTTAAAACATTGTATCGAGCTTTAAAAGTATCGAATCGGACTTTTTAAGTATATATTTAGCTTTTAAAGTATTGTATTCAGGTTACCAGTATTGTATCGAGCTTTAAATGCATATTATCGAGCTTTACAAATATTGTATCGAACACTGAAAGTATCGTAAGAAGCTATCGAAGTGTTGTATCTAGCTTTAAAAGTATTGTTACACGCACACGGGTATTTACTTGACCGAGCGGTTGTCAAACCCTGGCGCGATTCTCGCTAGAAGTCATAAGTTTACCCGACTTTCCAAAGACTTCCATACAACCTCAGTTGTAAATCAGAAAGCCCGACGTGTCCATTCTATACCTAAATTTTCCTCTAATTAATGCAAGACCACAGATAAACCAAACTGCCAACTATCTATCAACCGTACATCTGCGTGTTTTGGCTTCATTATGTTTCCGTACCACCAACCGTTCACGCCTTAGAACATGTATGAGTACTCCCTAACACTGGGAACTATTTTAACTCCGCCACCTTAGGCCAGTCAATATATGCTTTCCAGGCACATTTCGCCGATATAACTGCACCATACTCGCCCACATGGCGACATCAACGGTGTCTGTCAAGTCCCTTTTTATTTATTCCCTTCTGTAATTTACCGGTTTAATACCGTAAGTACTGTCCTTGCAGTCACGCTACCAATGTATACCACTAGATTTTAATATGTACTATTTTACGACAGGGACATTCATTCGGTTTTGGTCGGAATTCACTACTAGTGAACCAGGACATCGTGGAAACACACTAACACTTAATTCCGTGACGTTTGCTCCTATTAATTATCTCATTAGTTCGGGCCAGGAATATTTCCATGGCGCCGAATTCCAATAATCAAACAAGTAATCACACAAATCTAAGAATTGCTTAAAACGGGGCACTACAACCAAGTGCACATGCTTTAAATTTACTACAGTATGTTATCAATCTTAAAAATTATTGTATCGAGATTACAAAATATTGTATCGAGATTTAAAAGTATTGTGATGTGATGTGATTTCGATTTCTAAAGTAGCTTTAACAATTTTTCAGTCATATCGCTACGATGTCTGCAGTGTGACAGTTTATAGTGATGTCTAGCAATGAGGCATCATTATGCAGACATGTAGCATGATGTCACACCAAGTCACATTATCCTGACACCAGGCCGACCAGCCCTAACACTAACCTCGTAATGCTGAGCGACAAGCGAGGCAGCTGTTAGTACCATTTTTGTAAGTCTTTGATATGACTCGGCCGAGGATCGAACCCACGACCTCCCTCTTCAGAGGCAGACACTCTAACCACTAGGCCACCGAAGCGGTCTAAAAGTATTGTGTCGAACATTTAAAAATATTGTATTGAGATTTTAAAAGCATTGTATCGAGCATTTATATTATCGTATCGAACATTGCCACTAATCTGGCAGTCAAGAAATACGGCTTCAGCCCATCCCATGTTCACGAGCATGCTGATTTATTTCCTGAGATGCATCTTCAAAATTATTGCATGAGAAATATTTAGACCCCAATATAAAAAAAAAACTTGCAACAACAAATAAGACGAATTACACTACCAAATTCGAATTTCAATATATAAGTTAGGTATCGTCGCCTTGGTTGATATTAGTAATTGTTAATGTAATTAAGTGTAATTGAGGGATTAATGCAGTCTTACTAGAAAGTATTCACGTGTAAATGAGTGGTTATATTAGTATCAGACTCATGATACAAGGGTATCGAGTTCGATACCTGCCAGGGACTGTCTCAGTGTGTCCCCTGGGAACGGTACTTAGCCCCACTTCCTCTTAATGATATGATTTTGCTTGAGGTATCTGCGTCCAAGGTTTTGATGCTGGATTTAGATAAGCGCTTGCTTTCATACCAAAGTCAAGTTTTCATTAAACATAAGAACACCACCCTTCCAAACCAAGATTCGGATAAAATGTTTCCGCGTAGTCATGAGTAGAGAGAGAGAGAGAGAGAGAGAGAGAGAGAGAGAGAGAGAGAGATCAACTGATGATCGCATTAAAATAAGGATGGTAATAGTTTTGATAACAATAGTATATAAAATATGAAGACTAGAAGAACAGGAGGAGAGGATAAAGAAAGGCAATGAACGAACACCATTATATATGGCAGTTAATCATGATCTCCGCAAACGTTTGACGAATTAGGGTCGCTACGATGTCAACTTTTCAGTTTGAATTTTGCAGTCAGAATATGTTCCATTTTTGTAGCTTTTAGAATTTTAAACATATCGGTAATGATCTTTTTAAAAAATTATATACATTTAGTACAGCAAGGTGTTGCCTCAAATTAGAAGCTAACAATATGGAGTGGACACAAGTACGTATTTAAATATATTTGATAATACGTTAAGTGCTCGTGCATGGTACGTTTCTTTAAACTTTACTAAACACTTAAGGTTAAAATTGTGCAGAAATTAAGAAACATTCACGTGACAAATATCCATTTTCTGACCCATCAATTATATAATCCTTTTTGGATGGAAGCGATGGGATGATGATGGGGTTAAGAGTGGAGTGAAAATAAAGGTATAGAAGTTAGTTTAGCTAACTCTCACTAACTTATATGATCCCCTGGATTTAATTTTACAACTCCAAAGACCATACGACAATAAAATTGTTACAAACTTTGAAAGGGAAAATTAATTTTACACAACGTTACTGCAGAAGACATACAATAAATTAATGACATGATAAAGTGGAGACAAATCCATTACAATGATTTTCAAATATTACGTTAGAACCTCGCGATGAATGCATTTACAGTTTTAACGACTCGATGTGGTTTTCATAGTCAGAGAATTGGTATAAATGATACGTCTACTGGTTGACATGTTGTAGTCTACAGAACAGATAGTCAAATTACACTCGTGTAAACACTATTCTTGTTTCGGTGTATCGAAATAACTTCAACAAAGTCAAATCTGCGTATCAAATTGCTTTCTTTGTTGGAGAACTATATTATTAGAACTATGAACAGGAAAGAACCAAATACGTATTAACATGAGACATGTAGGGCTTGACAGGTGACTGATAATGAACAATGTCAAGTTTTTACGATATTTAACTTAAGTCCACGAAAAAGGGATATGCTAATATTATTTCTTTTAATAATTTAGAACTGCCGTAGCTCAGTTTATAAAAATTCAAATCCATTAAAGGTGTCGTTTGAAAAGGTACGTAGCTCCTATTGCATTAGCATAACTTATGCCGATAATGGGTTAAAAATGCAGTTACAACCAACCATCCGAACTGGTCAACTTTTTGACTAATAAACACACACACACACATACATACATACATACATACATACAACATACATACACACATAAACACATACGCACACACATACATAATCATTTCAAGCTGTTGATATGCAATTTAATGTTATATCGGTTTTCTTTCTCCGTTTAATCCTCCTTCTAATACGACACAAAAGTTACAGAAGATTGGCAGTAAAGAATACATTACAGAAAATTTACAGAAAAACAAAAAAGAAGAATGATTGAACGAGAATTGAAAATAATAGGAAGAAGACATTGATCACTGCCATGAACCACTTTCAAATAATAAATCCACAAGAATTTATGAGTATTGACGGTAAGTAGTATATATAGAATGTGTGCTGTCATTCAGGCTTTGAAACAGCCAAACAAATTTCACAACGTTTAAATTGGGTTTCACGGCAAGCATATGCACGACTGAGTCTCATGCGAGAAAAGAAAGAAAGAAAGAAAGAAAGAAAGTAGGAAAGAAAGAAAGAAAGAAAGAAAGAAAGAAAGTAAGTAAGAAAGAAAGAATGAAACAAAGAAACAAAAGACGGAAGAAAGCAAAGAAAATAACAATTTTATACTCTTACCTTTGTGTAGATTTTCAAATCCGTAATAGTAAGCATTAGCCTATGAGATCCTTGCAAAGAGTTGCTCAATCTGAAATCTGAAAATCCACTGTGTAGTACTTTCAAGTAAATCGCTGACTGTGAAAATAGGTGCTTACTGGGTCGCTGTGAAAATAGGTGTTTTTGGGGTCAACAGTTTTTGGTTGTTATCACCATTTAAGGGTCACTCGTGTAGCAATATTTGTAAAAGAAACACTTGGTGTGGAACATTTCATTCAAAACCATTGTGGACTTCAAGTCTAATATTTTTTTTTAGAGGAAGTTCTTGTAAAGCTGCAATATAATTGAACCCAATAGTGGATCACTTGACACAAGTTTAACCTTTTTTCTTTCCCAGAGTATCAGAACTCAGCAGACTATACAATTACATTAGACACAACTTTCCCAAGGCATCAAGTTACACTAGTGAAATTACAACCTCTAGAAGCGAGAATTCTAAGGACATACATTTAAAATGATCGATCGGAGACAAAGTAATCATATAGTAATTGGTGCTAATTAGCTAACGAATTTCAGTTTAGTTTATTATATAATTCCGCTTTATTAGTTGAGAATTGTTTATACCAAGTTTCAAGGATGAAAAGGGGAATTTCACAACATGATTTTTTGCCACGAAAACATATAGAAACATATTCTAATGATCGTGAAAATTTAGTCGATACTGGTCCAATTTATTATTTAATTTTTATTTATTTTGCAGACAAATATATAATTTAGACCAAAAAAGTATTGTCTGATATGAATCTTACCAAGATTAATTGTAGCATTTGCCAACCATTTTATCAACACAACTTTTTAACCCATTTTATACTCATGAACATAACTATTGGCTGTTCACAAATAAGTAACATCATTGTTGCTGTTCCAAGGAATAAAAAGAGTGACACTCATGCACGTCTTTCGTCCGAATGAATACAAAGAATCAGTTTGTTCAAAGCATAAGATAATTCCATGCTGTTGAGCATCGATAATATCTTTCCTTAAAAAATTGTCATTAACAATCTTGCTTTAGAACATTCGTCTCTTCTCATGATAGAAGAAAATCAGTGGTCATACAAAACGTTCAATAAAATCATTTAAGTTAATACAGCAACAAAATAAGATGATTTCGAAGCAGCTGAATGCGATTTAAGAACGAATTTAGCATTAGATAACCTACTGAACTTACACGCACTGAATCTTGTCAAAATTTCACCTTGACAAAGCTTCCTCTCCAATCTTATAGAGCAGAGGTTCTCAAACTGAAGTAAGGGACGACTGATGACTGAAGTAAGGGACGATTGATGACTGAAGTAAGGGACGACTGATGATCCGATAACTATGCATGTGATCTGCATAAAGGTTGCTAATCAATCGAGAACCTGAACTTTTCTATCCAAAAATTGAAACAGACCATCCATCTTATTAGCAATGAAAGACTACTGTTATTAAAATATGATTGGTGTGTTTTTATTTATCGAACCATAAAATATTAATTATTATGATTTGTTTAAAAGTAGCGCTTTTATGCAGAAAGCTATGCAATAGTTATCTAACGGTACAATCAACATTAGCAAAAGATCATTAACTGATCCGCCGAGACCCTTAGAATGTTTAAGCGGTCAGCGGAGGTCCACTGTTATAGAGTATTATTAAAATCTACGTTCCACATTTACTACGATTGCGAAATGAACATATGCCGCATGTTCAAGCAAACGAATCAAATGTGACCGCATGTAGTCACAGTGTGACATTTGCTCAAGTCTGAGTAATTCTGCCACCCTTCGGCTTTTATGGCTCTGCAATGGAATGCCAAATCATGGTCTATCGATAAACGAGGTGAAACCAAACCGAGGCGATCCCGCATTTTGAGGTGGTAAATGATGATGTGAGCGTTTGCAAATTTAATCTTATAATGGAAACAAAGTAATATTCATAATAACCGGAAATAATGCTATAAGACTAAGTCCTTGGTATATTATCCTTAGGTAATTTTAACGTCATCCACAATATGACGTCATAGTTTTGATGATGCGAACACTTGCTCAAACTTTATCCATTTTACTGTACACAATCCGCATCAGGACACAGTTGTTGCTCTGTTTTACCCAGATTGTTATCTGCAAGTTCCCTGTTCATAAACTGTTAGGGCAGCCCAAGATGACTACGTATACTGGTGATATTGTTGCATGTAAACGTCATAAAAACACATGCAAACTGAGATTTACTGTCGGTACTGAGGTTTCAGTTTAAACAATGCATGAATATTGTAAACGTAAATATCATAAATGGTTGCATGTGTTAACAGATGGAGTCCCTCCATTCCACCATTTTCAAAACAATAGTTTCGCATATATTTTTTTTAACCTCAGTATACACCCACACGTACTAATGTAATTACCCACATCCCTAAAACTGAGACACGATTTTAATCTGGATAAAGACAATCTACTGTTGAGGCAGTGCTAGCTCAACATTAATTGTCACAATTTGTAACGTCTCCCGGTGCAAAGTCATCAGCCAATATCACAGTAACGTTCAGTGTTACGATTTTATTATTCATGGTGACATGGCTTTTAAAATTCCACCAAATGATGAAATGCCATATTGAGATTTTCACCGAAGAGTTAGAAAGTGTCACAACGCCGTGTCCCTTTTTTTATATTTACTAGCAGTTGTGACACTTGCGGAAGACTAAAGAAACAATAGATATTACAGAAGACAATATCAAAGCTGATTCCTCTTACTGGCAACAATGCTTTCATACTCGCCAGTAAATGTCATAATGTGACGTTTGCCGACATGGAAAGAGCCAATAAATGTCACAGATACCTAAGTGTCACTTTATAATTATTTATGGCGTTTGTCACACTAATGGGCGATGACGCTACTGTTGTAGAGCGTGTACGGTTCACTTGCGCCAGATAACAATGACAATGCATGCAAAGTCAGTAAATTTCACAATGTAACGTGTGTCAACGATATTACCGGTGAGAACGTCATAAACGCAAGTAAATGTCATTGCTAGAAATTGTGAGGTTTCCTCAGTACCTCATGTCAGACTTAAGCATGCACCCCAATGACACAGTAAATGTCACAAGCGCGGCTAAATTGTCACAGGTGATATAGAATGGCGAGTCTAAAACCTAAAAACAAACTTATTTAAAATTATCTGCCTCCTCACAGCTTAACTTCAGTAGGTGTCCGTCTGCATCAGTTTCCTCTTCACTCTTTGACACTCTGTAACTTAGTGACGATACTTCACCCTTACTGCTTACTCATACTCACTGAAGTCACGCCAATAACCCCAATAACCATATCATTCTGGAGCAACAGAACCCTCTATCAAAAGCAATTGACAAACACTTGTACCGTTTTATGACTGGAGTGGTGTTTTCTTATTTTTTAGCAACATGCAGTCATATCATTTAAAATAATTCTAGGAAAGAAATTTGCGAATATGGATATGTAAAGACAGACACGCGAAGAGAAATATAGACAGACTGCGTCAACAACAGGTTTATGTATTCCAACGAAAGGTATGACGTGGTAGTCCTTCTGGAAAACATGCCAATGCGTCTCTATGTGTTGATGCCGGTGCAGATACGATCACAGCTTGAGATATGTTTGCGAAGTCAAGCGAAATTTGTTCGGTTGGTTCCTGCTGACTGCAAAGAAACTTCAGATACTCCTAACCAGTCAAATTACATCTTACTACGGCACTGTCCGTCGTTCAAGCAAGCCCTACCTTGCAAAACTATAATTAGATGTTTTGACTCCAAAAACATGTTTTAATGCGCTAACACCTCGTTAGGTAACGTTATGCCATGAAAACGGATGAACGTGGTTTTATATCCATTTTATGATGAACGTCTGCAATGGAGAAAGGAATGTGTGTCAACCGTAGCTAATGCATGGACTATATACGGGCTTATCTGATCGCATATAACCCCGTGCGGGGGGGGGGGGGGGGAGTAGACAATAGACAGAAATCGAACAACATGTAACAATGCATGGCAGTTACGCTTCCTTTGCCTGAAAGGTTCACTTGGTAACTGCCGCTGATGATGTTACAGGTTAGAGAAAAATGACTCGTCGAATTGATCCTGACAAGTCTGGAGCGATATGGTATGCTGCGCGCATAAGTTCTTTGTGTTCTAAGTTCGGAAATATCTTTCGGTCAACCGAGAACTGTTCTCAGAAATGATCCTCCTATGTTAACTACACATTATATATACATCTAATAGTCAGCGCTGAGTGTGGCTTCCTGTTAGGGTACGCTGATTATGGTATATTTTTTCTAGTAAATATATAAACCCCTCTTTGAACAATGACTGATACAATATCGTACTCGTCCTTTGGAAGTTCCACAGTCCTGCCAATCCTTCAAGTTGATGCACAGTCCGGTGAGAATATGAGTATGTTTATTCGGTCGAGGCCCCAAACGATCATGATATTAGGCCACCTACAATAAAAGCGCAGCAACGCTTCTGCGCCCTTGAGTGAGCGGGATTCCACCACGGTGTTCAGAGTTGGGAAAACCACATGGAAATATGGCTTTTATACGAGATCGTGATCATCGAGATGACGTTCGGGTTATATTGGCTACAACGTGCAGCACTGAAGCATTGATTTTTTGAAGGATTCGTCCTGAATTTATTATCGGTGTTTTTATCATCATTGATATGTGACTGCGTTTATCAGTTAGGTAAACATTTCTGAGTCCATGATGTTGCCGGCAGGCAACCGCGCACAAATCAACCTGGCCTCTTGGATGGATTCTGGCGTGTTGTTGCCGGCGCGAATCGATTTTAAACCTGTCCACGAGTTCATTGACCTCATTGACCTTGCGCTGGTATGCGATCTGATCTCACGTGTTTAGGCTCGAATAAAGAGTAGCACAAAAAAATGTGAAAACAACAAGCTTTGAAAAATACAATAATTTATTTCCCTGGAAACAATCTGTAAAAAAAAATTAAAAAATGATCTTTCGATTTTTAAGAATCAAATCAAAAAATAATCCAAGATTAATCCAAGAATAAAATTTTAGTAGTCCTATTAACAAAATGTATTACTGATCGCAAGTTCGAATACCGACGAAGAATCCAAGCTGGAAGACGATGACGTATGTTACAACATGTAGTAATGGAATCTACTGTTCCTTGTAGAAACAAGAATTATCACTCCGGTTTCAGATATTTGAATACATTATTATATTTTTTAAACTGTCCTTGTTCAACATTTTCACATGAGCACACGTATTTTCCAGAAAAATAACAGAATTAATCCTTTTGAATCCAATTAATTTTAAATAACTCCAAACAGCACAACATACGACTTCCAGTGTAAGAGAACGCGCATCTGCAACTGAGAATAATTTTCCAAAACAGAGGTTATAACGTCTTGTAAAACTTAAATAAGGGGGTCACGTGAGAATGTTCTATAAGCTTATATAAATGAGGTACTTGTTAAAGATCACGTCCAACCAGTGTGACCCTGACGAAAACCAATCATTTTAGTCTAATAATTTTTTTTTTACATCTTAAACACATAGTCTTATCATGACCTCGACAACAATCAATCATTTTAAAATAAAAATAGAACTTGTTTACGTGGTTGCTACAAATTTTGAATCAAGGTCAGGATCTAGATCAATACCTGGTGTTTATAAAACAAACAGTCAAGGTCAAACTATTTTCTGAAAAAAGTATCATCTCTAGAGAATACATTTACATTACAATAGCATGTAATAATAAATTTAAAAAATTAAAAATATTAAATCAGATCAAGTTAAAACAAATATACATAACAGCGATCATAAAATCAACGAGGGACCTTTGCTGAGACAAACGTTGCATCTTGTTGGTACCTTCGCCTTTCCTTGCAGGTGTATCACGTTGACGTCTATAGTTTCCAACTTCATCAAGAAATTTCTTCCATTGTTTACCAGATGCCGTACTAGATCAATCATACCCACTTGATCAGTGTTTCGTATGCTTTAATATAAGAAATTTTGTATTGTTCCTTTGAATAACTTTACGAGCCGGCGGGGAGAGAAATAGCAACTTTTCTTGCATTCTTCTCGATCTCTGCGTGGCATGCCTCTGTACAGCTTACGGCATGATCGCTGTGCGGTCCACCAGGCAAGTCGAACGTGAGGAACATATACGGGTCTTAGGTTACCAGCGCGAATATATTCCAAAACTCCCCATCCCACTGGTAGTCGACGGTAAACCAAGTGATACGTGTGATTGTTATGCTATGCGCATCATCCCAAATAAATATCATCATCTTGAAGGTTTCCCGGATCACTCTGGGAACGCGTTTGTAACGGTGTGCAAAATAGATAATGTCTGCATTTTTGTGTCGTTCCCGATTTTTGCGGGGTTGTCATGTCAATCAAGTATAACGTTGTCATGCACGACAAGATTATTCACGACTAAGTCTAGCTCAAGGCTGTCAACGATAGGAGCTTTATTTATCATAAACCAGAACTGGTTAGTTGACTGCGAAATCTTTGAGAAGATCATAGTACGGCTAATGTCATTTGCTGTATATTTACCATTATGCACAAAATTACGTAATTCAAATGCAACTAATATTTAGAAGCGCAATTTTTAAAAAAGACCGCTCTTGTGAGAACTTTCATCCGGTCAGGAGCAAGATAACGTTTATATTTGTGGGAACTTCCAGGTCCACCTGGAAAACCTATGGATAAGCAGTGTCCAAAACCTACGAAGTGATATGGCTGCCGCGCTAACGAAACTCAACGGTTTATCGTGGAATAAATATCATGGAGGAAAAGCATGTCCCTGAATAGAATCATCGAGAGCCTGGAACACGGCTAGATCAATGAATGGTGTCCAGCGAGTAACCGAAACAGAAGGAAGAACTTGTAAACTTCAGCAATGCCTCAAGTTACCGGTATGATCTCGAGTATAAAGCATCATACTGTATCCGTAAATGTCAACGCGCCGACGCGGGTCATACCCATGACTAGAACGCGAACAATCATACACTCGAAAAAAAGATACCCCAGATGGATCAGCAAAGGAGACATGAAGGCCAAGTTTACACTTGTAGGTAAAAGTGCGATATAACAAACATGAATGCGAAAATAAACATAATATACTACATTTGTGGCAGTTTCTTGAAGACGAATCAACCGTTGAAAAGTTAGCGACAAATCCGATACGGACGCACCAACGTAGATGGGTTTTAATCCAACTTTAGCCAGAAAGTCTTGTTGTGCACGGCAACGAATCCATCATCAAATATCTTGCGTGACTAGAATGCTTGGTCTACAATAAGTCTACGAAGTTTGTCTTGTCCAATTTGTCCAACAACAACGAATAGATTTCTTACTCGGATATTTTCATTAGTTTGCTTCAGCACAGTGTTGTTCATCAGCTCAAAAAGTCCCTTTCCATTTCATTTAACGAGGCTGTTCTCAGAATATTATTCATCTTCATGAAAAGAACTCTCCATGCGCGCTGGAGAAACTGTTGCGCCCGGTGGACTTAACACACACGCATACCCAACTAAAGATACAACTTCAGGTTTCGTACGTGGACGACATCTTCGGGCGAGGATTCGGAACTAGCTTTATGCATTCGGTGAACGAGTGAACAAAATCATCCACGAACTGACACTGATACAGGGACATCCATTGGCGGATCACTAACGAACCTTCCGGGGCAAATGGTTAATCATTCTGTGATTGTTGAAGCTTGTCTTTTGTACTACTGATCAACTTCGAAAAGTACCCGATGTCCCAGTTATGATAGTTTGTATCATCATCCACTACAGAGATTGACTGCGTCCAGAAAAATGATTTAACTATTTGACGACACCACGGAGAACACGTTCGACGAACAAATTTTCATCGATATCTGCAAGCAGTTCCATTTCGACCTTGAACTTCGACTTTAGCACTTCCCAGGGGATTCCACATGACGGAAAGTAGTGCCTGGACTTGAGCTTGTACACGCGCATATCGTTATTGCGAAACGCCTAAAAGACATACTCGAACAGCAGTGCATCCGTGCGCAAACACAAATAGCGGTAGTCACCTGGGACATTTAAGGTATAGATCTACAAATACACCCTGAATGCTGTCCTTAAACTGTCCTTTCTATGTTTGTACGTGTATTATTATCATAGCTATCTTAAGCTACGTAGTACACGGTGTGGACCTACATAGGTTTCTTTTAAACAGATGTTATTTTTTTTCCACTTCAATCAGGAAGCCACTTTGACTTGGTAGGGAACGTACCCCCTGTACCCCACTCCACCCTTTATCCAGCACTGAACTAGGTCGTTCATAATCATTTCGTTCACATACTACCCTAGAATTCTATTCCATCACTAAAGATTGAAATATTAATCTTGATTATATTTGTTCCCTCTAGTTTTTCATTGATGTAACTGTCACCGGTCTTTAAGTAGCCTACATGTATGTCTGCAACCCGTACAGACCAATTAACATGAAGAATAAACAGCTTAAAATATTAAATATGTGGTGGAGAAAAATGATTCGAATGGAGACTTTGTTGGGGCTGAAATGAAAAATTTAATTAGAAGATATTAACTTTCAGAGTATTCTTTTTAACAACGAGCACTTTCAAAACTTATTTTCATTTCTCGTGGTATTTTTTGTAGCTGCTAATAATCAATGTGTGATGATTAATCCAAATAATCTCAGACTGGTAGGAGAAGTCAAACGACCATGCGCTCGATTATTATTTTCCATAATCCAATATAAACAAGATTTTTCGTTTCAAATATTCAGTTAATTCGGGAGAAATCTATTGGGAACGTATGATATGAAAACAAAAGCTTCAGATTAATAGAGTCTTCCGTTGTTTGATACCATTCGCACGCCAAATACGTGGCAAACGACAGATATGCAGTTAAAGCGTTGGATAAACAACTTAGCGAGTACTGCTATGAATAATTGTTTTAAATATCCTCAACCAATTAAAACTAATTGTTGGTCGGTTTGGATGACTCAGTCAACAATTTGTAAATTAGAACCTATCCCCAAACACATGTTCTTGCTTTTGCAAAATAAAAACAAATGTTCGAATTACATATTTCAAATGGCGACAGACACGTGTCCAAAACTATTCCTTGCACAAATAAGACTATTAAGTTCAGAAGCTGTATTAACGAAAAATTAGTTTTGCTGTGTACATCAAAATTCCTTGACCTGGATATCACAATGAATAATAACTGAAAAAGGGTACCGTAAATCATTATTTTCTTCAAATTATTTGCAATGCTTGTTCTAAATGAAATCTACACCACGCATAAAATGATCGATTATGCGACCAGTGTGTTGTGATGATGTGTGCATAATCATTAAAGAATCAACATGGTCCTGTTAGCAAATACATACGGCTTACCGTATCGTAAATAGGATCCAACTTTTCTAACATTATCTGTATAGTGATCCATCTCGCTAAACACACTGCATCATTGGAGCCACACAAAAATTATGCTTCTAATTTAAATCAATTACAGGATAAATTATGGGTGAATAGTTTAGTCTAATAAATGATTATGCTTGTATTTAAATTTACTCGATTACCGTTTTATTGTTGAAGCATTTTACCACATTGTTTACTTTAATTAGGTAGAGCTAATTGAAAAGCATTCGATGTGGTCTCCTCTTAATATCTAAGAGAAGGACTGTCTTTGCCTAAAAGTCCTAATGATTTAGTGCAGGTTACACTGAACTCTTTTCATATTCGGGATGTTTCTCCTGATACTATGCACGCTGTTATGTTTTACTGCGGCAAAAATAAGAACACTTTTTATGCTCGAGCTCATTATTTCAGGAAAAACTTAACTTCCGTCAATACGGAAAATTCCGAAGTGAAAACATACTTTTCAGGAGAGAGGAGAATTATGATGGACCAATTTTCTACACAAATTAAGTCGCGTAGGTGGAGTGTGCCTGTGAAAGTCATAACTTTGTATCTTATATAAAAACGAATGCCCAATCTTACAACTACTGGATAAGATTTGAAACACAAATCCTGATCCAATGCGTCGACATGCTTGTCAAGTATCAATAATGTGCGAATGTGCTATGCTAGTCAAGACCGTTCGAGGACAAAAATTTGTATGCTGGTACTTCTGTGTGGAACTGTATATGTAAGGGTGTATGGTATACGTGCAACCGTTCTTAAATTGCCACAAATGGGACGTGTAAAGTTTAGCCGTAAAAGCAAATTTGAATAGGAGTCGTTGAAGAAAGGTTGTCGAGAATAACTTGCCAAGACTAAGAAGTAAAATGTTTGAATGAAATAGTTGGGATACTTTATTTTTCAAAATGATTTATTGAATCATCATTTGTTTGTTGGGGTTTTTTTTCTTTGCGATTTGATTCGCAATATTTTTATATGACAGTTGCTGACCAAAAAAATATGAATCCCTGAAAGTACAATCGCCGCAATAGAGGAATATTTAACCCACGATGATGTTGTAAACTGCGGTCAAACTTAACAGTTCTGGCGTTTTTCAAAACCGTTCACTTCCATGTATGCGTTATCAGATTCCAGTCTACTTGCATAAAAATACTTTCATCCCAAATTGAAGAGTTTGACAATTTCCAGGAGCATGGACAATTGTACAGTTTGCAAAAGCATATGTGAATAAATCTATATTAATAATTTTACCACTCCTCACTATCGCCTCTAAGGAAGCACCTCGCCTATTCGGCGATTTACTATCCAATTTTGGATAGTACCCTTCCTCCGGCTACTAGTTTGGCGGACAAGTACGTATGTTAAGAAACTAGCAAAATAGTCCAAAACACTTTGCGCCATTACATATTTTGTTGTGATGCTTTACTAAATTCAGTCTAATTCATGTCTTGATTGGTGATTTCAACAAAGTAAAATTCTTTATAATAATGTGTCAATGTGCTTTTATTTTCAAAACGTACGCTGGTCTGTTAAGTCTTACCTGTGAGTGCCCCAATTCTACTATTATAATTCCTTATTATGAATCGTTTTGTCCGCTCCGGTGGCCAACGGTTAGTGCGTCTGTCTCGGATGCGGGAGGTCGTGGGTTCGATCCCGGGCTGAGTCATATAAAAGACTTACAAAAATGGTACTAACAGCTGCCTCGCTTGGCGCTCAGCATTAAGAGGTTAGTGTTGGGACTGGTTGGCCTGGTGTCAGGATAATGTGACTGGGTGGGATATCATGCTACGTTTTTGCGGCATGATGCCCCAGCGCTAGACATCACTGTAAACTGCCACACTGCAGACATCGTAGCGATATGACTGCAAAAATGTTAAAGCTACGTTCCAATTCCAAACACACACAGACACACACACACATATCGTTTTTGATTAAGAGCAGAGCCGTTGGCACACAAGAATGTGGGAGAGCTACTATTACTTTAGCCAGGGACAGTTTGAACACTTTGTGTGGCAGATAGCTCTAGTACCGATATAAAAAAAACTTCACTTGAGACATTTTTTGTCACTTCCATGCAAATCTTTTTCACTCTTTGTGTTCTTTTTATGTTCTAGCTAAGATATGTAGGTTCAACAAAAAGGTATTTTCTTAAGATAATTGCTGAAGAAGGACACGCGGATACACTGAAAGTGAATCAAAATGGGTAAAAACCCAACATAAAAAACTGTCGCAAATGTTTTTTTTTATTTAAAAACATGATGAAATTTGCAACATAAAATGAAAGCAAATGATCCCTAATGAATTACTCTTACAGAAAATAGATTTTAAGTGTCACCAGACAGAATATGTTGTGAATATGTATTGTTGGAATATTATGCTGTTATATGAAAAATAACATTGAATCAAAGTTTATTTATTAACTATTTTTACGACTCTGTAGTCTTAAACTAAGCAACAGAAAAGAGCGAAAACCTACACATTTTGTTAACATTCAACACATACTTTATTTCCCTTGAATACAAAGTCAAAAATGTAAAACGAACTTACGGGAAATGCGAATTAAATCCCAAATAATCATAAAATTTCGAACACAAGTCTTAATGATTAAAGTTCTGAATAAACTATAGTGTTAATCCAACATAAACCCAACACTGGAAATGTTGATGTGCCTGTGATGGCATGTGTCGTGGTGATGCACTAACAATCTTGTGTTGAATCACAATAATACAATCTAAGAAAATATCCTTATTTGAATTTCACTATAAATCCAAATCGCTATTGCTAAGAAAGTTATTTCTGAGCACTTTGTATTTCCCGAGAAGAATAACTTGAATTAAATCATTCATATATATATATATATATATATATATATATATATATATATATATATATATATATATATATATATATATATATTCCAGCCGAAATAAAATACTGGACACAACATTAATACATCTGAATCTGTTCAGATCAGATATATATATATATATATATATATATATATATATATATATATATATATATATATATATATATATATATTCCAACCCAAATGAAAATATTGGACACAACATTAATACATCTGAATCTGCTCAGATCTTACATCACGAATGAATAATTTCTAGATAAACAAGGTTATGTAGACCTCTACACGACCTCAGCTCACAATTAGCATTTTCTAAAAACAAATCTAATACCTAATTTGGATATTCGTTCTGGAAGCTTCCAAATGTTTACAAAATAAAATCTTAGTTATAATTAGAAGGCCTGTTTACTAAAATTATACAATAAAATGTGGCAAACAACCTGTCATTTCATTGTGAATTTCTAGCATATCAGAGTGAGATAAATATGTTTATAAAACCAAATCAATTATTCAGTTTAGGTGGAAAATGAACTTGTTTTTGGACAAGGTCATGTCCAAGATACAACTATCCATAGGATATAATGAATAAAAAATCATATGCATATAATACTATGAAAGCGAGCTTCTTATGTATCGGAAGAGTAAGCTTCGAAGTCACCGAGGTCAGGGTGGGGTGGAAGGGGTGGCACGGAAATCGCAAATTATGTTTTTTAGATCACCTTCCGAACGACTGTACATAATCACGGTAACAGGTGTACAACAAGGTTCATAGGTTAACATCCATTGTTGAACTGCTCTACTCGTAATTTATCGATTATAAATGTAATAGAAACAATCAAAGAGAGAAGGAAAAAGACATTATGAGAGGAGTTATGGTGAGTTTTCAACTCTCGTATTTAAAATACATTTGCCAATTAAATCTTAGCAATCTTCAACTACTTAATGAATCTTTGAATTAGTAATGCTAAAATTATGTTTGATCCTTTCATTGGTTCATTTCATTACCTTTCAATATATTGTCATGATTTGTTTTTCTTCTCTGCTATTGTTTTTGGATCACCGTTTCGCATTTATTTCTGCTCGTGTTTGTTCGTTTTCAGAATTCGGTTTTCGGGAAATATGACAACTTTTGTTACTAGTTATAATTATTAGGTTAGTTTTTTAACAATGGTAAGCGCAACTATTGCAAACGGAGTCAAAAAGATTATGTTATTGGAAAAATATAAAAACAAAAAAGTGTATGGTCTGTATTAATGAAGAGAGTGAATGAACCGACTATGAAAAAAAATTAATTATTTTTTTTCTTCCTATAACAACGGTCTGTAATTGGAGTAGAAGTTTCTGTGATTTTCCGAAAGGTCCCCACAATGATCTATGTCATTTTGCTGCTTGTTTTCAATACGTGCGCTTGCTCAGAATGTAGAAACAATTCTCAAACTCAAACAAGTGCAAGTATAGCCAACATTGTCGAATACCTACCGAACGGTAATAAATCATGTATGCATCCGGTCTTGATACAAGATGCAAATTGATAATGATAGCAAAGAAATTTGATAACGGGAGGATAGAAAAACAAATCTAAATCGACAGAAGGCGTTTATTTTTTTTATCATGACGTAACTTTAAAAAAAAAATTAAGCAAGGCATCACAATTCATCACCCAGCAAGTATTCGTGTTCGATATACAGAAAACAATGCAATAAATAAAGGCATTAATCTATGGTAAATCAAAGTGGAACGAATAAAAGCCACAACATTCCTCGGGGATCCAAATGGCTGCATGGGGATATTGATTGTTTAAGGGTTATATGATCTGTCTCTTTTGTTTTGAAGGCACAGAAATCATAATTAAATCATTGGCTCGTTTCATTCATAAATAAGTGAATAAAATGAATGCAATCCCCAGAGATACAATAGCAGTTTGGTTTTCTGCCACGTCCAAAACAAAATCTTGCAGACACAATTAGTGTCTTATTATCGATATATGATATATACATATTATTATCGATATATGATATATATCCTGTTATTGATATAAGATACGACTGGCGGCAGACCTTTATAGCATTATTTAGAATTCTTAATATTGTTACGCCCGCAATAAGTCAACATTTGTCAGCGAGATACTATTTAGCGTGTGTGTCGTGCAATGCTTCGTGTGGTTTTAGAGTCAATAAATTTCAAGTGGTCCCATGTAGCCATATGACTCGTTTATCAATTAGAGTGCTGCACTGGAACTTTGATCCAAAATGCATGATCAATAACATGTCTGACACATCACGATAAGGAAAAGTACAGAATTATACTTTTTATCTTAAAATTATTCTGTATTCAATTCAATTATTCACTCAGAACTACGTGCATGCTATATGATAAACAGAGTCATACAAATACAAATAGTTATTTCCTTGCGTCATGGCGGCTGAGTGAATAATTACACAGAAAATATTAATTTGATTTATGTGTATCTCACTTTAAATTTCACCAGCAATACATGCAAAACCAGCAATAATGTTTATAAATTTACTTTAAAAATCAAGTATGAGAGAATTAATAGTGAAATTCTCTACCTAGACAGCCCGAATTGTGCTGTGAAAATATTTGTTTTCGTTCTGTACTTAAATAGGATTGATACCTCTCCGTTGGCTTAGTGGTTAGAGCGTCCGCCTTGGATGCAGGAGGTCGCGGGTTCGAACCCCACCTATGTCATACCAAATACTTATAAAAATGGTACTAGCAACTGCTTCTCTTGGCGCTCAGCGTTAAAAGGTCAGTATTAGGACTGGTCGGCCAGGTGTCAGGATAATGTGACTGGGTGGGACATGATGCTGCATGTCTGCGGCATGATGCCCCAGTGCTAGACATCACTATAAACTGACACACTACAGACATCATAGCGATATGACTGAAAAATTGTTAAAGCTACGTTAAAAAATTCAAATCTCATGTACACACACACACACACACACACACACACACATACACTAAACGGGATTGAAATTTAATTAATATTCATATTCTAATTTGCCCTTAAGTAGTCTACGGCTCACACGGCTAGATGAATCACCAAGGTCTTAGAACCCTTTCTGAGAATGAACTGCCCTTAGTTTATATTTTGCTGCTGCAATCAACAAGGATATGATTGAGAAATCCATATACAGCATCAGGAAAACCATATTCATCGAACACACATTTTATGGCATTCAACTAAGAAAGCTGAAATATATTTACACTGCATTTGTGTTAATGATACATAAACGTAATTTACACTTGTGTGACTTTTAAATCTTCTCTCATTTTGTGCTCTGCCCAGTTCGAGACTGTTCCTGGTTTTTATCTACAATCAAACGGGGTTTGCCCAGTTCTGTATTAGTCATACATGCTTGAGTAAAGAGCTGAATATTAAATAGATAGCTAAATATAACCAAACCTGTTCTGTTACTTTCATATACCCAAATCCCGATATTTAGCAATACCATATTGGCAATTCTGTCAAACATGTCCAATTGCAGAAAGAACACAAGAGAACATAACACAAATGTATTGCAAATTCAAGCCCTGCAATAAACACATGAGATTATTATGAACGCGAATTATTAATGACCGTGGCGTAGCGGATAGAAAAAGGTAAAAAAAAGGACAATGGTAGAAAGAGATATACTCCGACCAATATATTGGATTTACAAAATGGGAAGAAAAACTGCGATATACTTAACTACATTGAATTTTAGTAACAGATGGATACGAAAGTGTTATTATCTTTTAAAATAATATACGCATATATTTTGTAGCTTGCTCAGAGATGCGCTTTTTAGTACATGTTCACCTCGATATTTCGGTCTTAATTTTGTAACACGGCGTAACATTTCAAAAACCATTTAAGCAAGTCCTTCTTGGCATAATATTGTTCGACATTGCTCAGTCGAGACCGATTGGGGTTTGTGTGCAAAGTACAGACAAATTAGTCGTGCATCTAACGAAAATAGCTTGGTGACCAATCGATGAACGTTATGAAATTGAATGCCAACATCCATATTCGTTTCGGTTTGCAAGAACTCACGCAATGAATGTTTTACTCCATTCTGTTCTCCACTATATGGAGGATTTTCAAACGAAACTATTGAGGTTTTTCAAACAATTCTATGGAGGCTCTTCAAACCACTAGAAAGAGGCTCTTCAAACAACTAGATGGATTCTTCTCAAACTAATATATGGAGGTGTCATGCATATTTGATTTATTTATATTTGATTTAATTTAATTTTTTGTTAGTTTTAAAATTTTTATTCCTTTACATGTTATAGTAATATAATTTTGTTTACTGGATTTTGACATTTTTCAGAAATTAGTTTAGCCTGTTTTGTGGTAAACACCTAAAAATAGAACTTTGTATCTTTAAGCTGACCTTGTTTCTGGTCTTGATTCAGAGTTGGTGTAAACAACTTCCTTTTTTATTCATTCTTAATGGGTTATTTAAAGAGTGAAATCGAGCTTGTACTGGAGTACGAGATGTAAAGCTTCTACCTTGTTCTGGAAAGTGATTACGTGACCCTCATTCGGGCATCTGTTTTGCGGAGTAGATAGGTTTAATACCAAGTTTTTGAGAAATAATCTGAGTTGGGCTTTTAAACACTTGATGTCAAAGTATTCGTTTTGTTGTGACCAGTTGGTGTTACATTTTAATTTGTCTTCAAATTATTTGGATTCTAAGAGATTAATTCTTTTTCCTGGAGAATATTAAGGTACTCATAAAGATTTCTTGGAGAAAGACATTTATTAAAATTTTATTCGGAATTTAACCGCCGGAATATTATTTTCCGTGGTACAACAAAGAACTGTAGACACATCAATATTACACTTGTTGTAACATACGTCATCGCCTTCTATTTTGGATTGTTCGTGCGGACTCGAACTCAAATTCATTGGAACATTTTATTACTAGGACTTCTAATTTTTAATTCTTGGATTATTTTTAGATTTGATTCTTATAACCGTAAGTTCTTTTTTCCATTTTTACCCTGTTTTCTAGGGAAATAAATTATTTATTAAATTTTACAAAGTTTGTTGTTTTCACTCTTTTTCTTGTTACTGTTTATGAGAGCCTAAACACGTAACAGGAGGCTCTTCAAACCACCCTATGTAGGCTCATCAAACTAATATATAGAGACTCTTCGGACCACTATAGGACACACGGTACTAATGGTATGGAAAAATGGGAACCAGTCTGGAAGTGAGTAAGGATAAAATAGAGTATTTATGGGTTTGACTGGCCAGTATTGGCGTATAAGGAAAGTTAGATTTTAGTAAAAAGAATTTTTGAGAGCTTATCCTACTTGTAACTGAAAACTAGAAACATTGTTTTATTGATGGAATTTCTGTCCTTTAAGACTTGAATTTGGAACACTCGTTACTGAAATTAGTACCTGACTCTTTGGTGAGGAAAGTAAAGCGCATATTTCAAATACAGGTAGTCCAGAAAATGGCACAGCTCATATCTTCTTTCTACAGAAAAGCTGTCATTCAGGATGCATCTATACTGATAAATATAGGTTTGATTACGAGCACTCAGAAATTAAAAGTTATTGAATTTTTAGTACCATTGTGTTTGCAAATGTTTGCTATGGGAACTGAATTAGTATCGTGAGTTCTATATAAAGGCTGCTCAAACTACTGTATGGAGGCTCCTTGAACTACAACATGGATGCTCTTTGAACTAACGTATGGAGAATCTTCAAACCACTACACAAAATCTCTTCAAATCAATACGTGGAGTCTCCTCAAACTACTGTATGGAGGCTCTTTGAACTAATGTATTGAGAATCTTCAAACCACTACACAAAAGCTCGTCAAACCATTACGTGGAGTCTCCTCAAACTACTGCATGGAGGTTCTTTAAATTACTAATTTAAGGCGGTTCAAACTACTGTATGGAAACTCGTCGAATCCTAATAGACACGAGTCTATTTGTCTATCATTTGAATATCCTCTTTAATATTCGTTTTTTCAAGCTTTATGTTCGTTATCTCATTCTCTATTTCGTCAATTCATCTAACTTTACGTTTAATACAACCGTCATTGCTTCTAAGTTGAATTCATGTTTGCGTATCTGCACACATATCTCTCTAGAATTCAGTACCGCTGTCTTGGTGATAAACATTTTGCTTGAACAATTTTTGTTAAGAAACTAGTTTGGTCGTGATATTTTTGTGCAACGTTCTGTAATCAACCCATGTTTTGTTCCATAATCGATAATCTTGTATCTACTTTATTCAATAGGCAAGAAAGCTTCTCCTCTTTGACCAACCAGAGCCATTGTCTCAATGATGACAGTGCTGATCTGACTGAACAGATGGGAAACGCGTCAACCCATCCCAAAACTGAGATGAAAGGTTTCCACCGCTTCTCGATCTATTATTGGATCTGTTGTAATTTTTCCCTCCTATCACAAAGAACTACGTCCACCAGGGATAAATGACAATGTTCTTAAACAGGGAATATTTGATACAAACTCGAACTTCAACCAGAGCATAAAAGATACTACTTACCGCCATGCAACCATATGAGTTTTAAAAATATTTTTCTTATTCCTTCTATTGGTGTAGGATTCAGGTACTTTCTGCACAATGCTGCAGTTCCTCAGTTTGATACCAGTATATGTGGGGGCCCCGAGTGGCCGAGTGGTCAAAAGCGCTCACCGTTCCGGTTCACTGTCATCTCACCTCTGTCTGCGTGGGTTCGAGTCCAAGGCTCGACTAGCGTGGGTACTTGGGAAAGCCTGCCAGTAGCTTCTCGTGGGTCGGTGGTTCTTCCCTGGGTTTTCCAGGATTCTTCCTCCACCAGTTATACTGGCCGCCATGTATAGCCTATCTTGTGCTGAAAAATGGCGTTAAACCCTAAAACAACAACAGAATATGTGTGCCACGATAAATGTAATCTATCAAGGTCGGCTGCTTTGTCTCTATTGTCAGATTTTTTTACCATCTCCAAGACAACCGGAGAAAATACCCCAAGCACTAGAAGGACGTTGCATTACATAATATCAATCTTCAAACGACAATTCATAACTTCATTTCACAGTTAGCGTTTATTAATTACTTCAAAATGTAACACATATATAAATAATGCAATTTTGAAGCTAGTTTAAACATAACCTCTAGAGCACCATGGGAAAACAGAGTCATTACCGACTAAATTGCTTAGTTGGAGTTGAAAGTAATTCACAGATAATTTGTAATCCTCAGAGCTGGTTAAGCATCTGGAAAACTAGAGTTTCTTACACTACCGAAATCCGCCTGGCATTCAACTTGTCGATGAAAGAGTGATTTTAGGAAAGATAACTCGTGAGTTATTATTCTGCATCAGTGGTTTCGCTGCGTCAGAGCCAATAGGAATATACAGTTGTGAAGGGGGCAAATGTTTTCGTTCTTATAGAAACAAACAGAACAGATGAAATCAGGAACGAAACCGACACATTAAATTGATATTGACCTTATGTACGTTTCTGTAAGTATACATTAAATGTACGCACCATACATATTGCGCGCCAGATCAGCATTCTTTGCATAAAACTGAAATACCTTCAATGCCTTCTATCAAATTTAATCAAGTTTTTCTAAGGCCGTTTAGAGAAAAATAAGTAATTTTAATATGCCTCTAAATTTGGGTAACGGTGATCATGTTGGACGACTATCGCATAATTGTTATAAAAATTAAATGCCTTCATAAAATCAGGCTTTGAATGGCAAAGCAGCATCATAGTACAAAACTTAAAAGGCATTCTTTCATGGATGTTTTATTATAAATTTAGTCAAATTTTGTTATGCAGGTTTTGAGGAGGGGAGGAGGCGTTCCGATGTAACAAATAGAGAAGGATTAAAAATAGTTTGACATAAATGCATTACTTGCATGTCAACTTTGTACCGACATGAACTTACGTGAAGTTGCATCGCACAATGCCTGTCCATGGATTTATAAAAAGGGAATAATAGATACAAAACTGACCATGATAAAAACACTAGCTATTTTAAAGCTGGGAGCGTTGCGGCCCCCTACCTGCCGTCAATTAGTTTAGTAAAGGTCGGAATCTATACTCGATAGCAGCTGCTTAGTTTCAATTTTTTACACATCTACATGATGGCATTTCAAGAGAACGGAACATCAAGTATAGTACACTCAGACGGAGATCATTACATTAAACTACGTTTCTGGAAATGTAAAATGTAAGTAAATTGTTTCACAGTATCTGAGAAACCACTTTAATTAAATTGTACTTGCTTATGTACCAATCAAGCAACCAATAAAACGATATGTTAGTGCTTACCTACCGACCCACCTACTGTGATGTATGTTTAATTTAATTATTTGTTAGTTTAAAAAAATGTTTAATTCCATTACATGTTATTGCAATGTAACTTTATTTACTGGATTTGACATTGTCCAGAAATTCAGTTCAGTTTTGTTTGACCTAACTGTTATTTTTTTATAAACAATTAATAATAGAAACATTGTATCTTGCTTCTGACCTTGATTCAGAACCATGTGACAGTTCTGGTAAACAACTTTAATTTTTCTAAATATTCTTTCTCAGAGTAAGATTCAATAAGTGGAATCAAGGTCATACCTGGACTACGTGATATCGAGCATGTGTATATTATTACAAACTTCTGTTTTTTCTAGAAGGTTGACCATCATCCGGGAATCTGTTCTGCGTCTTAAACTTGTGTATAACTGTTGTCTTTATTAGAGATTGTTCGGTCGTGCCTTAACACTTGAAAAGTCAAGATGTTTTATGTTGTGACCAGTTTGTGCTAATTATTTTATTTTCTTCAAATTGTTTTGAATTTCAAATGATTCTTTTCCCTGGAAATACAGAAGTGCTCCTACAAAATTCTTGGATAAAAACATCTATTGGAAGTTATACTGAATTCAAAACTGGAATTATATTTTCTGTGATTCAACAAGGAACTGTTGACACAACAACACTTCGCAGGTTACAACAGACGACATCGTCTTCCATTTTGGATTTCATCGGGATTCGAACTCAGTTTCATTCAGGACTTTAAATTTCTCGACTTCTATTTTTTTAATTCTTTGATTAATTTTGGATTTGATTTGTAAAACCGTCAATTCTTTTTTGTCATTTTTCACTTGATATTCTAGGGAAATTAATTATTTGTAAAATTTTACAAAGCTTGTTGTCTTCACTCTTTTTTGTTACTTTTTGTAAGAGCCTAGACACGTAACACTACCTACATAGACACATGCATACAACATTGTCGCAATATAGCTTCTTTGGGTGTCCGCTTCATCCGATTTACGTATCGAATTAACTTATCTAGAAAATAATCTTTTGTTGAATTGATCTGTGCTAAGTAGCAAAGATTATATGACTATGACTGACAAATGATAGGATTCGACAGTTTCTCGACTCGTGTTGTCCAACAATAATATGACAGTAATAGTTTCGAGAAACAATTATCCGAATGTTTTTAAGTTAGTTTTAATGAAATAGGAAGTAACCTTTGACACTAAACTTACGTGTTTAGACCTAATTACCAGTGATCAAGTATAAATAATCTGCACATAATGTCCATTATATGGTAATTTAGGATAATTTCAATCGTCTTTGTTGATGTTCACCTGCAAATGGAGATCAAATTAATTTTGTAATAGTGGCTTGAAACTCAAGTAAATGAACAAAATTAACAAGTTAATGTAGATGCTGATCTTTCAATAAGTAATCAATCTCAAGGAAAATAATATGGCGTATCACACATTTTTTCCATGGTGATATGTTTCAGCTGCCTCTCTAAAACATAAATTAAATGAGAAAAAAACATACATACATATATATATATATATATATATATATATATATATATATATATATATATATATATATATATATATATATATATATATATATATATATATATATATATATATATACATATTGCCGTCAGGTTTAATGAACGTATTTTATACCTGTCTTAATAAGAGTTAAAATAACTGAATTAGATATTTACCCATTAATCAGTAATATCTATTTATGATGAAAACACTACAAAGACAATTTTTAATATATTACTCGACTGATTGATCGAACGAGCTGTTTTGCGTTACTTGTACAACGATAACAACTATAAGAAATCTCTGTAATGTAAAGATATTGTTTTACATTACATCTTGGATGAAAAATTACTTTGCACGCTCTTTATGATAAATTGATACCGATTATTTTCATACTATTAATTCCGCTGTACGACGTTGCACTACCATTTTGTACAATATCGTCAAACCTCTCACTCTCTCTCTGACTAATTTTTTTTACAAAAAAATTGATTCGCACTCATTACGGTTGAAATGAACCATAATAACAGGATATCAATGCATATGAGATGTTTTGTTTATGTTTGTTTGTGATTGCTATTGTCAACTTTTAAACGAGAAACGTTTCTTGCTGTTGTTTTTTACATAAGATGATTTTTGGCACTGATATTCGCATTTAAGTTTTCGCGTTTAAATATGAAAAGTAATTAAATATGACTGCAATTGGTGTATAATTAAGCATGAACTTTGATTCAAAATAAACTTAAAATTCTGTTGGCGTGAAAATCTGTTGTTCTGTTTACAAACTGATGGAGAGGACCTTCTTTTATTTAACTTTCCTTCGTTTGCACAATCATTGTGTTCGGGCACAAGGAATCATCATGACCTGCTAATAAAAAACAAACGTCCTTGAGAAAGGCACTTGACTTCCGTTTCCTCTGCATGATACGTGTAAAATGTGCACTTCGAAACAACAGAAATAAAAAAGTATCTTCGTTCCTTAAGAAATAGATAGATAAATGCCATACAATCGCCTAGTGCTTTGATTCGCAGGAGTTGAATTCATTCATTTTGAGACAATGCTTTAATACAAGTTCGGATGTCTCCCAACGGTTAAACCTACAAGTATGTTTTTCTTTTCCGCCAAATGATTGACGCTCGCATGATGAATTACATAGCAATCTAATACTGGTATGACCTAAGCTCTAAGGGTATCGAATAGAAACAATTTAACAGTGTCGGAATGATTTGCCAAGCAAGAATGTTACAATGGTTACTAGATGAGACAAAATCAATTTTAAAAAAGCGCGCCTTTCAAAAGGAATTGAGCTTTAATAGCAATTCTGGGGCATCGTTTTACATGTCGGAAGAAAGGCAAACATGGGAGATGCAAGTAGCTTTCAATCGCACGTGCTCAATTCTCATGAAATGTTGATTTTTAATCGAGAAAGAAGCGGTTAATTTATCAGAGAAATTATCAGCATTGGACAACTTTGATTTCTTTCTGCTTATTCCGGAGCCGACGAGATTGTGACTACATTTTTTAAACGCTTGTTTATTCATTCGCAACATCGAAGTCAGTCCTACGGATCATGCTTCGAATGGCTACCTATAACTGTCATTCTGACTACCTTGGCCATTAGCGAAGCAATGATTTTTAAATTTGCAGTGGTGTGTGTGTGTGTGTGTGTGTGTGTGTGTGTGTGTGTGTGTTTGGGATTTTGAACGTAGCTTTAATAAAAAAAAATTCAGAAATATCGCTACGATGTCTGCCCGTAGCATCATATCGCACCCAGTAACATTATCCTGACATCAGGCCGACCACTCCTAACATTAACCTCTTAATAATTAGCGCCAAACGAGGCAAATCTGCTAGTACCATTTATACAAGTCTTTGGTATGACTCTGACGGGGTTCGAACCCGCGACCTCTCGCATCCGAGGCGAACGTTCTGCAATTTAGCAACTAATCTTAATAATAGCAGAGGTAGACCGAATGTATTGCAGTTTCTATTTGCGAAGATATTTCTGGCGAGCAAAATGTATGATTTTTCGGTACTGTAAAATTACTCTGCTGAGACATATCAAAAAGGCACATTTTTATCACCGAACGCTTATTGCTGATGTTGCGTCGCTTTTGAATTTATTGCCATTGTTTGAACATTTCCAATCAGAATATTCAGCATTTGAGGCTCATAGTTTTGTGATTTAAAGTGAACATTTAAAAATCAATACATTAATGAAACCAAATTAATAATATTTACTCAGAAATTATTGGTTTTTAAATATCATATCTATTGCGTTCCACTTAACTCTATTTTTTAAACATCCCCACTATAGAACAAGAAACATTTTCTGCAAACTTCATATATCCCCACCCGACATTTAATACTTTTGTCTTCTTTAATGTTGATATAGACGCTCATGAAAATGCACATTGTTCTTTATATGTCTCTCCGTATTTCAATATTTTGTTGTCAGACGCTTTGCGCATGCGTAGGACGCGTACATAAGGCTAACAAAAATACTGAAAATTAACTCTTCTCCACGTAGGTTCGTTTCCTCAAATTGAACATTTCTGAGCAACAACTTGCAAGAACACATGTCCAGTGGCGTCGCTAGGGGTGCGGGGGGTGCGGACCGCACCGGGTGACACCATTTCAGAGGGGTGACACCAAAATGAAAAATTGCAAATTTTACAGAGCACACACTGCTCGGTCTAGTCGGATTTCATAAGCGGATAACCGATCATAGTTAAATACATGACTAGCAGGCACAGCAGTGGCGTCGCTAGGGGGATGCGGGGGGTGTGGACTGCACCGGGTGACACCATCAGAGGGGGTGACACCAAAATGACATTGCTAAGGATTCTGTATGGTCTGTTACGGAAGGAGGACCATGGGGGTGACACCATGAGCTACCGCACTGGGTGACACCAACCCGAGTGACGCCACTGCATATGTCGTCGATTTCGCTTAAAGAGACATTCTAATTTCTTAAATACACGCCTATTGAGGAAATATATAACTTCACTAAAAGTTTTGACATCACTGTACTGGTATTAAGTAGCGCTGTCAAGGAAGATGTAGTGCAGGGATCACAATTCCCACCTTTCACTCCAACATGTCATTTCATGATCGAAGAATTAAATTATTCAGTCTTCTTTTTGCTCTTTGTTACACATCTGTATTTTTTTTTTCTTCTTCTGGCAGACATTTTAGTGGGTTGTCCTAGAGTACAAGTTTAACTCGAGACTGACATCAGAACCGATGATCGAGCGCCGCAAGAAAGTGAATTCAAGCAATCCAACTACTGCCTTTAGTTCTTTATTTCTTGTAATTCCGTGTTGAATTTAGATTAGCTATTAGATCTGTGATACTAATTTTGAGAAATATTATTCAGAAATAAAAAAAATAGTAATAAGGGCAGTATGTCTTATGGTTATCTTCATCCTAAATCAGAAAAGCTGCAGTGGCATCAATACACGTCTGTCCGTATCCGATATTTAGTATGTTTGTATTTCCGGCTCTTTTACAGTTGTAGAACTTGCGCATTTCATAGATGTCTGTTCAGACAGACCTTACAGCCTCTTGCATTGATTTCGTACACATTTTGAGCAGAGTTTTTAGTCTTTGAATACGTTTAATGTCGAGACATCAATTAAAATTAAAATGTATTCATATTATTAATTTTTTCTCTGATGTCAAATTATTTCTTTGTGAAAAGGTTGTGTGCCTGCCTAATTATTTAAAACCAAATGTTTGGACATAGCAGTAAAATAATTTTACTATTATTGTATAGTACTATCAAAGATAAAGCAATATTATACAATACCATTAATGGTGCAATGCTATATGCCAATTTATAGTGAGAAAATCTTTTTAAAAATGGCAGAGATGTTTCAATTCTATAACGAAATATATGAGAAAAACAAATTCCTTATCCGCTATTGTAACTTTAAAAACAAATTAAATATAGTAAAAGTGTATGATCTCAATCAACCGTTACAATCACTACTTATAGGTTACTGCATTTGTATGGGAAAATATGATCGAGTTTTTTGGATGGTATACTGCACGACCTTGGGAGTGCAGTATATCCATCTGACAAAAGGAGTTAATATTTTTATTATATGCTCATTCATTTATTTTACCTAAGGCTTAATTATATAAACAAAATACACTACAAGAAACAAAGTAACTGAATGTATGCCGTATTCCAAACTAAATCCACAAGCGCAGATTCATCATTACACAACAACATTATTTCTGCGCACATAAATTTGAACGTAGTCGCTCGCTCGACATAACTTTCGAAAGAAAATGGCGTGTCTAGTTAAAATTGAAATTTGGAGTCATATTGTGAATGAATGTGTATTGCAACAACTTTTCCATTTGATCTGGAATGAATAGATTTTGGTATTTTTTTCCATTCTACGAAATGTCGTGATTATGGACTGAATTTGTATGTGACAATTCCACATGAAATACATTGGATTGAAGAAGTAGGGAGAAGCGTGTTTACATTTGCATATGTGTTTCTGTTTCTGTCATTGAATGTTTGAAATCATAATGTGGGAAAAATATGAAGTCTTTCAGTTGCAATTATCAAAAAGACGCTATGGAATTTAATGCTTATTTCATTTTGAGTGCCGTAAGGAGGATGTAATTGCACTTATCATCGAAATTACAGTACAATTTCGAAATATGTTATCAAGATTGAGAACCTATGACATGGCTCATGTAATTCGGATTTGCAGAACTAAAAAAGTACATTTTGAGGAAATTCAGGATGTAAAACTGTAAGTATATTTTTTTGCCATTCTTATCACCAGCTAAAGAAGACAGTATATGACTTGTCACTTGTATGTTATTTATAAGGAGCTTTTCTTGCGTCTGTTTTATACTGTAGCTAGCCTAAATCCGAAACATTGTATCAACGCGAAATGTGCCAAAGCAGCTGGTATGTGGCAGTCCACGAAACATCTGTTTTAGTTCATTCAGAAACAAATTTAAACAACCACAACGTAAAGCGCCTCTTGCGCAAGTGTACATGATTTGTTTACAAATCAAAAGTGCTGTCGTCTGCGTCCATTGTTTGTTTACAATAGAAAGTAGTTCCTTTATGCACCTGAATGCTATATGTGTATTGGCGCGCGGGTGCAGTATCGGATAATACTGCACGATTCTGACAATGTAAAGATAACGGGGGACAAATGAGCATATAATAAAACTATATACTACACGTACTATGCAATTTCTTTGTATCAATAGTCTCGTTCGTATTATTTCCAATTTTAATGGAAAATAGCTTTTATCTTAATTATATGAATAAAGATAATAAATTTAATCCCTTACACTATCGGTCATGATCTTTTGTAACTGGGTTTGGAAAGAATTGTTTGAAATATCTTTACATCGCATTCACCTTCCCCAATAGTCGAATCAACTTATTTTATAAAATTAAATCTGGTTTCATCCCGGGTCATTAAATAACAATATCGTTTATCACTTCATCAGTGTATATAAATTCATTATAAAATATGTACAGTTTTTATATTACTGAAATTGAATGTTTATCCGGCGCAGTACTTGTAAAACATTTAATAAATACTGGAATATAAAAACGATTCAAAAGCATTCAATAAAGACTGGCATAGCGAACCGAATCAAAAGCTTTCAGAAACAACAAACATATTTGGTTCAAAGACTGCTTAAGCAAACAGAAGACAACATGTTTGTAAAGACAATCAACTCTCAACAATTCAACCAATGCCGGTATTCCTCTGGGTTAAATATTGTGACTACTTCGGGACATAGCCCCGTAGAATAGTTGACAACTTTCATGTTTATTTGAGGACGCTTTATGTTTTGTATTTTAAAAGTAATTCTGGCCCATCGAATAATATAACGTGAATCGGGATCTTCATTTAACTGCATCCAATCATCAAACTAGTTGGTTAAACCCAATATCGACAACAACAACAACAAGAAAAGGAAAAACACGTCTTGCATGCTTTCCTATTTTTACAATAACGACTTATACCTCAGTTTCATGACGAATGAAATTAATATCAATTCAGTCGATAATCACACGCATATACACATAACTCTAGCGTATGATTGAAAATGAATGAGACATTGAATATTCCTATTGGAGCTGCTAAGAAGCAAATGATTCCGAAAGCTAACATATACAAACAAGATGAACTATAAATTAGATTTGCTTAACATTCAGCAGGAAAAAAATGATTACCATGTATGGAATAATCTAAGCCAATGGATATTGGACACAATTCTTTTAGTCACTGGTTTGTCAATCATTGCTAACAGAAATGTTCATTTATTTGAAACGGGATGCGGAACTTTACAATTAAGAACGTTTGGCAAATTATGTTTGTTCATTAATACCATGAATGGTATAGCCCTTTATAGTGTGGGAGCGCAGATGATTGGTTGGGAGGACTAATTATCCTCATGCTCCAGGTGAATGGGACAACGTCGGGAGATTTTTGTCGTTTTGCATTAGACATTTTAATATTATTTCACATTCTCCTTAGTGTAACGGAGCCATTCTTCAAAAACTTATAAGGGGAGGGGGGTTGACGGAGGAAGAGGGAGGTTTGTAGCTGATATAAACTGTTCTCTGTAGCAAAATAGGGGGCGCCACTAAAAGACATTTCTTCCGGGAGCCTTGTATCCTCACTCTAATACTGCTGCCATATTTGTTGTAATTTCTTCTTCATTAGGTAGAAGAAGCATCAGAAAGCTAATATGCCGTATTGGCCTCATCTTTCTGTACAAAGCCAGTTCCCTGCAATTTCCTCTCTTTTCAGTGCTTCAATCTCTGTTTGGTTGTGTTCAAAAACTATTCTCTACACAATATTGAAAAGAGATTCTAATAATTTCCCAGTTCAGATAAAGTTTAATAAAATTTCAAAGCTCGTCAGTATTAAGTCGAGCTCACATATTATCCATCCTGTTCATGCAGATCTCATCCTGACAATTCAGCAGACAATTTTTTCTTTGATAGTCCCAGTTACCAAAAGACGAGCATTAAACTGTTTGTATTTATCATACCTTTTCCTCCTGTCTCTCCTTTCTGACTTTTCAAAGGAAGCGCTGATAATACGCCTATAGATAATGAATTCATCCTAAAGCAAACATAATTCTGCAATAATGAAATATACATTTGATAGATGCTTTTGTTAATGCTTGCTCTCTGTTATTATGTGTTTAATTCGTCCTATCAAACTTATTTTTTCTTTTCTTCTTGTGTTTTCATTTTATTTCTGAACATTATTCGGTAATTCCCATAATCTCTTTTTTGTGTATGGTAATTTGAAAATTAGATACACATTATGAATTATGATTTGTGTAAACACTTTTAATAAATTCAAGGATCCTTCATTATTTCATAGGTCGTGTAAATTTGTGGTCCAGTCATAATCCTTTTCAATGCTTAAAGGAAATACAATTGTTCAGAAAAAAATATCAAACCTGTTTTAAGAAAGTACGCTATCGAAAATGACGTTTAATATGGCTACATGATATTTATCATATATATATATATATATATATATATATATATATATATATATATATATATATATATATATATATGTGTGTGTGTGTGTGTGTGTGTGTGTGTGTGTGTGTGTGTGTGTGTGTGTGTGTATGTGTGTGTTGCTCAAATCACACAAGATTTAAGCATTGATTTCGAGGCATCGAATAAACTTTCTTTTCAGTTCTATTGAACAAATATGGAGGAACATATTCAAGAAAGATCAGTGTTTCATGTCAAAATATTAAGTAGGAGAGGTTCCAAGCAAATTATTTCTCAGGAGTCATCAACTTCGAAATAATAAATGAAATACTAACCATAGTTCAAGATAGCAATGAAGGCATGCATGATTGTTATTATTATTATTAGTAGTAGTAGTAGTAGTAGTAGCAGTAGTACTTCTACTTTTCATCATACAAATGTGCGGACATATCCTGTGAAGCTTCCCTGGAATTCGTCTGATTAAAAAACACACAACTATGCATACTTACATCGATATCAGATGACAAACGGACAGACTATCACAAAGCTTAGGTGGAATAAATAGCTAAGTGTGTTGTATAGAAAGATGAATAAATAGCTAAGTGTGTTGTAGAAATATGAATAAATAGCTAGGTGTGTTGTAGAAAGATGAATAAATAGAGAAATAAATCTACATAATGAAATAGAGGCTTCTATAACACTTTGAAGAATGTGCAGCAGACGATGCAGTAACTGAATATATTGCGTGTTTTATCATTAAACTTTAGTCATTTTGTCAAAATTGCGTACCTTCTTTGATTTTGGTCTCAGTTTGTCAATTTGTTTTCTTTTTGATAAGAAAATATTCCTTTTAATTTATGATAGTATTCTAATGATCGCAAATCAGCCTTCGTCAGAGTGTTTCACTCAATGTCAGTTCGATCTTCTTCAGAAAATGTTATTAATATTTGTTGGTATTTTGATCACAAATATTGACCCATTCGGCTTTTAAGTAAGGCATGTTGCTGCAGACACGAAATAATGCCAGCAAAATAAATTTTAAAAAATATCATAAAAAAATTCTTGATTGAAAAGGACGTAGAAAATTCGTTATTTCATATGCACACTTAGTTTATTTGATCTTCTTGCTACAAAATGTCAAGCTTCAAAATAAATTTGTTTAAAAAAACTTACCATTTTCCGTATGCTGACGGATTTTCTTCATTTAGATTCTCCCAGCAGACCTTTATCTAGTAAGGATGCAAAATTGGCCGCATTGGCTGAACCAAAACAATCAAGTGTACCAGTCCTGCGGGTGTATTCCAATTGCGTGCTGTTTGACAATCCATTTCCCGCCGAGATCCCAAGTCTATTCCAGACAGCATTAACATTCAAATAAATCAATTATGACCAAATTCTGCCCGAGCCGATTTGATATTTTACAAAACCGTAAAAACAAATGTGTTCGTTATTTCTTTCCTAGCTAATATGAAACCGAATGCATCTGAATTAGAAATGTTTGACTAAAATGTAGATGCCATATAATACACCTATACGTAAGTCGAAAACGTACGGGAAAGCCCCATGCCCTCTCCAAATGTAATTAAGCAACTGACTCTTATAGCATCATGCGCACTTCTAATTATCTTTTGCTACATTAAACCTCGATTAACGTTGACTTTATTAATTTCCAAATGACAAAAGGTAATAACCTACACAAAATGTCTTGTCCCTTTTGATATCGTTTGTATCGCCCTCGTACAAGCAGAGGCGGCGTTAGGAGTACGCGGGGCCTAGGGCCGACCATGACCGCGCGGGGACAGAGTATCGGTATCTCAATTGGCATGCTACTGCAAACACTGTTTATGTCTAGACTAGATCAACTTTCGCGATTTGCGTGCTTTACGTGCGGCCTGTATCAGCGTTTCCAGTTTACCAGAGAATATAGCTTGACAAACTCATAAGGACAACCTTAGGCCTGAAGCGCGGGGCCCCTTCAAGAGCGGGGCCTGGGGCGGTCGCCTCACTTGCCACCCCGTACAAGTCAGTCTAAACACCTATTTGTCAGTGTAAAACTCAGTCTAAACACTACTTTTTCAGTGCAGCTTTAATCATTTCAAGTTTAGCTCCGTTTGAATTGATCATAACGTTCCCTACATCATTTAGAATACCTCCAGGAAAGTCGATCACATAACCGGTGTATCAAACAGATGATTTTATCATGAACAGAAGATATTTTATCGTCATCTGTCTGGACGCAGAAAGTTATCTTGATGGCCTTTAATCAGCAATCATTACGATCCTTAAAACGTATACCACAAGAACCTACGTTTGAATGGAAAAATGTTATTTAACCCCAATCCAACAAGGTATTTTTTCCAGATTATAGAAAGATATTATATACTATTTGTAGAATAAAGCATCTTGATGGAAGCAGCCATTTTATTTACAGTATGTCACGCTTTACTTCTAGACTAACCTAATATAAATCGATCCAAAGTAAGGCTTTATCGTGAATATACAGTTTTATCGGGCTTCATTGTTGTCCATCAGTATCATTTACAATCCATGCTTGAGTGATTATTATGTGATTTACCCGTTGCTGCACACTGGCAAAATCAGCCACCATTTAAAAATCCTGTAAATTTGTTTCTTGGGAGGGGGAGGCGGTGATCTATTTTAAATCGATATGTTTTACTGGTAATGTTCATTTTGTTAATCTGCTTCCTTGATTTATGTACGAAAACGGCATGTATACATAATTAGATTATATTTACGTATTACATAAATTTGATTGTCCGTATAACCGGATGTTAGTAAACATGTCTGCCATCTTGTGAATTTCATGTAGGATTACCAACAAGATAGAATATATATAGTCCAGTGTACTTTTAACTCCGATATCGCAAGGATAAACAATTTTTACCTCATTAACTAATTAATTTTAAAATATTTATGATGAGGAAAAAAAATAAAGCAACAAAATCACATTAAATACAGGAAAATTCATAACTATTTTATATTGTCACTTTATTTTGCATATACTTCAGCCAACCAAATATACTTTAATAGTCTGAAGACCATATTAGATTTTATTTATTTACCTCCGCAGTTTAAGCTAACGGACAAATAAGTGAATGGATAAAATGAATCATAACACTGATCTGGGTGAGGAGGTTAGAGTTTAGCTATGGAACACAATTCTCACAGGAATTTAAGTGTCTGTACTTTCACTATACATTACCAAATAGTTAAATGGTACCTCTCAGCTCCATAATTTGTTGCCTTCGATAAGATGCGATTTTTAAATTTAAAAAAATGAACCATGATCAGACAAACATCGTCTCAGAATCACATGTGTATTGCTTAGCATGAGGATAAGCGGTGTGCCCGTGATAATTACTAAGAAAACCATATATCTTCACGTATTTAAGTCATTACCGCCCCAAAAATTAATTAGTGCTCAACTGGAATCATCGGAAATTGCATTCTTTAACTCGAAAATAAAGATTAAGGACCAGTTGAAACATTAGCCCTGATTACATCTGAGGGATAATTGGCATCGTGTAATTAAAGCAGAATGTAAATCAGCATGTTTTGAATAATTTATTGGTAAAAAATTAGATAAGGAAGGAAAATTCATTTTTATGGCACGAAAGTGCGTGCTTCAAGCAAAACTTTACAATCTGTAAAACAAAATTCAACATTGCTTTTGTACAGGTCACAGGGAAATTCTGCACAGAAAGTAATGTAGGAAGAATGTGCATCAGGCAGCCTCTGAAATATGATACACAAAATATTCCTGCTTTTTCGTAGAATAAACACACACTATTTGCGTCGCTTTGAGTTATCCTTTAAGTAATAACCATTTATAGTATTTGCATACCCTCCTTTTTGTTCGTACACTCCCTAACTTCAATTTTTAAAAATAAAAGCCATCAAGGATATATAATATCCACAAAACATAGTCATTTCATTCATCCATTTATAATTTCAAGGAGTTTTTAACAATGTCATCTGGTCTGCGTTTATCATTGGCAGTAGATCCTTAATGCTTTTCATTTTTAAATGGGAGGAGTGGGTGAAAGCAAACAGGAGGGTACGCTAATAATATAGTTGGCTCAGCAATTAGTGTGTGGGATTCGTGATTTAACGAATGGATCAGCTCATATCGACAACCGCTGCTTTTGGGTTTTTTTTGTGTGGGTTTTTTGTGGTTTTTTTAAGCTACTGGACTGTAATTGACTCGACTCGAAATAGTACACTTATGTTGCTCTGCCGTGAGGAGCCAAATCAAACTTAAAAATTAACCATTTTGTATTTGACTGCAGCATTTTCCAGCACCAAGTTTCGTTGAAAATTATTATATTTTATAACATGAAATTACTTAGTTGCTATATCATTTTGTACACCGTTAGAGCTGCATACAGGGGTAACCAGAACACAGGAGTAACTGAAGCCACTCTAGCCTTTAAGAAACACCATACTCTAGCGACTATGGGAATTGAACATTGCACCGTCATTTCGAAATTTGACCTTTTTAGGATGAAGCGAATTTAATGTTAGAAACTCCTATAGTTTTTACAGTCCCCAGGGGAATTTTATAATTTATTATGACACTTTGTACACAAGAAGAATTGAGCATTATTCCTCCACTTTCATTTGATCTTTTGTGGTCTCAAGATGGATTTAATGCTGGAAACATCCACAGGTTTAGCACTTTGGGCCACTGTGGAATAGGAATTGTAACATGCAGTACGTCACTTTGATTATAAGGGGAAGTATAATACAAAGGATGACCAGATGGATTTTTATGAGAATTTTGAACATCTTAAGCCGGTATGGAGTTCTATCAGAATTTAACATTTTGGGTAACTATGGATATCTATGGGAATTTAGAATTGATTTCAGGTAGGATGCAAGGGGAATTTGACATTGCTTGTCACTCTGAGAACCAAATCCACGCAATGCAATCTAACTGAAGATATATTAGACCTGTGATGTGAATATTGAGGCCATAACAAAAACAGCGGTTAAGCCTTACACTATAATTATTAGAAAATCCGAAGTTTTCATATCAATTATATTAGCCAGAGGCCGCTCCCAAAAATATATTAGTAGTATATAGAAACAGGGGTTCTAGCTCACCTTTATCGCTGTGTGATAAAGAGTGACCGAGAGTGCCCCCATGGATCTATAAACTACTGGGGTATGGGGTTTCTGGTTCACTTTACCGTAGTGGTCCCTCCAACGCAAAAAAATGGATCACTCCAACCTATATGAAAATGGGGGTTCTGGATCACTTTTATTAGTGCGTGAAAAAGAGTGTCCCATGTAACTATCCTACTGAGAAAAGAGGGTTCTGGCTCACTTTATTTTTCATTATGGGGATTCTGGCTCATTGCGTGATCTAGAGATCAACATGGATCTACTGCCAACTAAGAATGTGGTGGTTCTTGTATTCCCTTTCATGCGATAATGTCCGTGTGTAATTGTGTGAATACCATCGGCAGAGTAACGCTTATCATCAAAGGAAAGAGTCCTTTTTCGTTGATGAGCATGGTAGATATGTGATGTCGTTGTGATCGGAAAGTTCTCATGGAGTAGTAGCGTACATGACCTTGTAGGGACTGTCTGCAGTTATCCATTGTGGCGATGTGACCAAGGACATGTTTTTGAACACCTTTGGCTTTTTTCCTGATGGTACCATCATCGAGTGTGTGGTATTACATTTTGGACCTAAGTCCTATGAATTATGTGATGGATACCCCACAAGTTTCATCTTTGAACTTTCCAAGTTCCTTTTTATTATATTTGCAGTGGAATGGACTAGATTCAAGATAATCGCTAAAATCAAAGAGGTCTCAATGCTGATACAGATCCGTGTAGATATCGTCAAGGTGAATTTCATAGATGAGTGAATATGTATCGGTCATGTGCAGTGTGGCTTTATCTCCGTATTGTCGTTTGATGAAGTCATGATGAAACTCGACAATGAGCATTTTGGAGAGTTCGAGAACGGCTGCGCCAACGTTGATGGGTTTGAGTAGCTTGAGAAGTTTTTTTCTGAATTCGATTTCAGCAAATTCTTTGTCAAAGATTTTCATGCTGACGAAGGTATCGTTGGCCACGGGCTTATCTCGTCGTCGTTGGTTATTGACGATTTTGATTTTCTTTCTGCGTCTAATGTTTTCCATGGTTTTTCCAAAGACGCTATTGTTCATGAGTTTGAAGAAATTTTTACCGAAGTCAGTAGTGGCTTTGGCTCTTTGTCTCATGTTGAAATCCACGTAGGTTTTCATCCATGGAGATTGTTTAAACTTGAGAGCACGATGAACTTTGTCAAGAATGAGTCCATGTTGGAGAGCTTGTTCGAGCAGTTGATAATTTATCTTGTAGCGTGTTTTGTGGTTGAGATTGGGTACTAGTTTTTTCGCCTTAACGTCTCCGAGACCGAATTGGCTATTTTGCTCAAGTTGTGGAGAAAGCATCGAGCTGGTGACGAAGATTGGTTTACCGCAGAAGGAGTAATCGCTGTGAGCGTTGTGGAGATGAGAGGGGTAAAGGAGGTTGATTTTGACGAAATAGCCATGACCATCATCGTATCCTGATTGTCTTTCCTCGAGGAGGTGTTCTCCAGTGATCCAGTGAAAATCTACGGGAAAGGGTTGTGACATGGCTGATGCATAGAGATTGTTGGTTTCGAGGTAGAGGCTATACGTGGATGGTTTTGTGGAATCGTAGTGTTTTACGTATTTGTTGTTGGCAACAGCGTGTTCTTGGCTGATGTCAGATATTCTACCGTTATGTATTTGTTCGGTGAACGTAAACATGTCCGGATCGGTAAAGAGTTCTAAGGTCACTCCGGGTTGTTTTAGTGGTGCATTCCAGGAGAGGCCAGGCGAGGAGAAACACCAGAGCGGATCGAGACGTCTGAAATTTTCGAAAACATCTGTGAGCAGGAGTAGATCCAGTTTCAAATACAGGTCGTAATAATCTCCAAGAGTTTGACAAATGAAGTCGTTCCATATATTGTTCACGCGCTGGTGACCTCAGACCGATTCATGACGTTGTATGTACTCAGTGGAAAAATGAGATTCCTTGTATAGACGACCATGACCAGAAAAAGGTCATCCGAGCGACAACGCAAAATTCTTACGTCGGACATGGCACTCATTAGGTTGCCATCGAAAACGATCCACGTTACACCGACGTTGAGTATTTTGATTCGTTTGGTTTACCTCCTCTCGATGAAGTCGTGTGTTATCTCCAAACAGCGCACATAGGAGCTATGTACAATAATAGCACTTGTGGATGGTACTACATCGATTACATTCAACGCAGGAACGAAGGACAATCACCCATCGAGAATATTTTAGCATATTTTTCCAAAATAATATCACGCAATAACATAGCAAAATGAACTCGTGGTGCCTTAAGTGCAAAACCAAAATGGAGAGCATCGACCCGGTCGAGGTGGTTACCAAAAATGATCGCCTCATGATCAATTCGAGGTGAGTCACGTGTGCTTCCAAAAAATTCATACATTGTCGCTGGTAAAGCAGATACCACTAAAATGTAGACAACTATATATACAAAATCCTTTACTACAGATAGTGAGATCTTAACACGAGCTGCGAAGACCATCGCATCGAAAGAAACATGTGCTTGGGGGATTGTAAATTATAAATGTTACGGACAACGACGTGGGTATCCATGCTCTGATCGGAAAACTTCAAAGACCTCACCGCGGGTAGGCGTTACAAGGACACCAATACACGGTACTGTGGAATCCCTTGGAACAAGAACTGGATGAAAATGGTCTCTGTTAATGAAATCATCCGGACGACAAAGAAGGATGCGATCGACTCATACTGAGGAACTTAAAGAATTTCAGCCAAACAAATTGAGAAAGCGTGTGGCCAGAGCTATTGTGCTTGGTATCATTGGTACCAAACATAAGTTAGGCATCGGCGTGTCCAAAGATCTTTCGACGCTAGTAAAAGAACTGCTTAAATCATAGTCATCTCAGTCTCTGCAGACGATATATGATCGGCAGACCTCGTCTACATGATAGATTACATTGCGTACAACGATCATTTCAATTACATTCTGATGGTCAGCAAATATACATGGGTGGTTCCTATCAAAAACACAAATAACTGACATACTATCCTTGGAGCACTGGATGGAATCATAAGTGCACGAAAGACCGGTAAATTATGGGCAGATCATGGTATAGAATTTCATAACAAACCCATCTCAGATTAGCTTAAAAAAATAATAACATTATCTTGTACAGCACACACAATCAAATCAAAGCAGATGTCGTCGAACGATTTACAAAAGATTTGCCAGATATAACGCCAACCAAGACTTAGATTTTCTGCCAGACATCGTTGACCAATAAAATCATACCTAGCATCGCAGCATTAACTTGACACCCACAAAAGCCTCCACACCAAACCAAAACAACCAGCCACAGCCGTCTTGTTTTTTAGATCTAGATTCAAAGTAGGCGACCACGTCAGAATCAGCAGACAAAAACACGTTCAAAAAGGGATACACCCTTAACTGGACCAAAGAAGCATTCGTTGTATATACCATTCAAACAACCATTCCAGTGACCTACACGCTCAAAGATTCCTCAGGAGAAGCCATCCAAGGTTCTTTATACGAACAGGAATTACAAATAATAAGAGAAAACTCTGTTCAAAGTTGAAAAAATCATCTCTACCAAAAGGTAAAATATCTCTCGTCAAGTTATTATTTTTATTCTAAACAATTCAACTCGTGGATTCCCACAGCATCCTTGAATATGATAACAACGCCTCAGAAATAATCTTATCGATTTCCTCACCCCAGCTCTCACCGGTGACCGTCTTCCATTGCACAGCATACTCATGTAGACCCATCTTCTCAAAGATACGTTTGAACACATGCTCAGATTTTAAGAATTTCACACTACCTACCGACTGAACTCGTCACTTTATGCAACCAATAATAAAACTGATCTCGCTGTGGCTACGATATGATCGCGCGCTATGCCCTTTCGCCTATAGCTCGGCAGGTCTTATGGAGGTCTTCCAATAATTCAGACTCACTGAACATGTGAAGTCACCAAATGAAAACGGTTCTGTCTTATTTTTTGATGTAATACTGCTGATTGTACCTCTGCACCGGACGCTTATGATTATGACTGCGTCTCACCCACTCAACTAACAACGATCTTGAGATTCGTTGTTCGAAAACCAACCTTTTCAAAAGCTCATTTACTGTATCAGCACCTATTTATGGAATTCCTTACCCCTTAGGGTACGTAATTCAAATTTCCTTACCTCGTTTAAAATATCACTAAAGAAATTCATTCTTGACCAGCTGGAATGACATATTAAATCCTCTGAATAGGAAAATGTATCATTGTGTCCATAAATAATGTGTCCATGTCTTATTTTGATGTATGTATATATCCCTCAGGTTATGCTGAAAAAATGTATTTATCTGTGTACAGTATGTTGTTCATATATGTATATGTTTCCCAGTATAGTCACACATATTCATTCATTTTAAATATGTGTGAATGAGTGTGACAGGATACCTGAATATGTGTATGACTTTTGTAATAGAACCAATTACAAAAATTGAGGACCACATGGCAGATGGGTCAGTCATCGCGCAAACCTATATAGAATCCCAAAGAAGGGGTGGGAGGAGAGTTTTATGCGTCTCTTTTTAAATTTAGTTATTTTACTCTTTTTTGACCCAAAAATTTATTTCCTGGAATACTTTCTACATTTGTTTAAAATTATATTGAGAATTTCTCGATTTAATAATTTTTATTGTTTTTTTTTATTTTTTGTTGACAATTATGTATTTTTCATATTTTTATTTTGACAATATTGTTTTTGTGATATTTAGACAATTTTAAAATTTAAAAAAAATATTTCTTAAAACTTCTTATGTTAGATATTATATGTCTTTATTCTCAATTCCTAGTTTTCTTCCATGACTCAAATTATATCAATATCTAGTATAATTGTATGTATGTATGTATGTATGTATGTATGTATGTATGTTAAAATGACCATTTCCTCTTGTTTATTTGTATGTAAGAATGTGTATTTGTTTGTTTGTTTTGGTAATAAGTATGTGTTTGGTTCTTTTTGTTTAACTCTCATGCTGAATTCCCATACATACTCTTAGGGAACCACAATGTTAAGATCCTACAGAGACCTATATAAACACACCATATAAACTACTCCCATACCCACAATGTTAATTTCCCATAGATACCCACAGTCATTCTCATGTCCAATAATCTTAAACATGTGGTCATAGTGGTCATAGTGTTCCAAATGTTAAACTTTCTGTGTGGCCAGGGTATTATCACAATATTAAATCCCCTTGTGGTTTTGAGTGGAACACACTGTTAAATTCTACCGAGGGGTTTCTGTTCTTTCTATATGAAATTCCGCTTGTCATTAGAGAGTAAAACTTTTCAAATGGAGGCGTAATGTTAAAGTTTGATTGTTGTGGCCAGGGATTAGCCTACATAAGTCTTCTTGTGATGGACTTTTTGAGCTGTTTCTTTTCCACTTGTCCACGACATTATTTGCTCCAGAAAAACCGAAATAAAATGATCAAACCCCCAAAAAAAACCCAAAAAGTCATGAATACTCATCCGAATCCATCCTTCCTATGTATGGGAATCACTTAAGATGTTTTTGTCTAAAGACCTTAGATATCATGTTACTAATGCCAGAATCATCATTTGCCATCTTATTCATCATAATTATTGTTTTAATCATAGCTGTTGTCCTAGTTCCCTTTAGTATCATCGTTTTCGTTGACATCAGTTGAATTTCCACATCTCTCCACTTTTGTTTCTGTGCCCAAGAAGGAGACCTCTACTTCTACATCATAATTAGGTAATAAGTCCTTTAGACAATAAGAACTATGGTTAAAAGGACCTATGTTGAACAGTATGTAGACAAAATAAAAAAACTATTTCAGATCTAAGGCGCTCATTGCATATGCGGATTCTTTTCATGTACCCAATAGGCCAAGCGTGTGACTGATTTTATATTTTGTCTAAATATTACAGTCGTTCGTTCACTATTACCCAGTGCCGAAATGATTCCCTCCCCTTGCGCTTCTCTCCCCTTTAAAAATACATGACACATTTTATGCACAAACTCGCTATTTTTCTTCCATATTTTAATTTTAGACACAGATGGTGTGGCAACTGTCTTAGTTTAGGTTAGCAGCTGGTCGATCTCAGCGATAGATTAAAACTGATGGCACAATACAATAACAGGGATCAAGAGGACGCATCAATTCGATGGTGGCCGCTATTGCATCGAAAGGAAACTGTTGTGTTTCCCTTGTCTTGAATATCAATGTATCTTTTATAAGTGGCAATCAACGTCCTAATCAAGATAAGTTTATTCACAATAGTGCCACTTTCTATAGTGTTATCACATTCATGGAGTTTAATCACAATAATGTCACTTTCGATAGTGTTAGCACATTCGTGGAGTTTATTCACAATAGTGTCCTTTTCGAAAGTGTTAGCACATTCATGGAGTTTAATCACAATAACGTCACTTTCGACAGTGTTAGCACATTCATGGAGTTTATTCACAATAGTGTCTCTTTCGACAGTGTTAGCACATTCATGGAGTTATTCACAACAGTGTCTCTATCGACAGCGTTAGCACATTCTTGGAGTTTATTCACAATAGTGTCTCTTTCGATAGTGTTTACACATTCATATAATATATTCACAACAGTGTCACTTTCTAACAGCGTTAACACATTCATGTTATAAAAAGGACAAATATTCCTAGGACGACCATAGTTGTGGAATTGTATACCAACTGTGATTTTTGAATTAGTTAACGCCTATGCGGTAGAAATGACATTTTTCGCACAGTTTCTCAAATTTCTTTAAAATTTACATGTTTCCCCGCGATTTTGGTCAATAAATACCATTTTATTTAGATTTGCTGCAATTAAAACCGATTTACTTTATGTTAATGTAAATTGCATGTAAATGATCCTAGAGAGCGTGTAAAGTTGAATATATTATATAACACCTAAAATGAGTAATGCGCACTACTGGATGTTACAAAGTCAGAATATGAATGCTGCAAAGTTTTATTTATTTTTTAAATTTGTGAAACAATTCTTTTGGAAATTAAAAATTGATTTTATTTTGTGTTTGTTACGTTCTTATTAACATCCTGTGTACATGGCAACGCAAAATAGAGATAAAATAAAATCAGCATATTTATCATTTTAGGATCAATCTTTTCCAGCGACAAAGTTATATTAATGTGAAGATATTAAGCCATTCGCCAAATTAAAAGCATTTGTACAAGGGGATTTATACGAAGAGAGCATACTATCACGCATTCTGACACGCACTTGTCACATTTATGAAGACAAAGTCGCAATTATTTTTTTTAATTTTGTTTCATTAGGCAACATGCAGTGTCAATAAATGCAATCTCATCCATTATGAAGTTTTGGTCGGATTCTTCGACATGCAAAGCCCTATCCGTTAGCGCTAATGGTAATATGTAGTAACTTGTCTAATTTTAATGGAATCCAACGATCTTTAGGACTAATATCCTTCAAGAAGGAGTATTCTTCGGATGATTCAGCACATACGATTTTGTGCCCGTGTCGGGGGGGAGGGGTGGGGGGGGTGTAAACTCAAGTGCTTTCTTTGATCATAAAACAATTTAATTTGGCCACAAGACTTCGATGAGCACAGAAAAAAAAACTATATGTTGTAATTAATTTTAGCAGAAAAAATATCTGTATAATAGTATTGTAACTGCAAATATTTAATCAACTGCCACTTAAACGAGCAATTTAACTTTTGTCGTTTCTAACACGGAAACGGTAAGTGAGTCAAAAATATTTAAAAGCTATTTTGACACAACCGCTATCAATGCACAAGAGAGAACATTGCACGTGTGTCTTCACATCATAGCGGCCACCAATACTACAAATGAGCAACCATAACTTTTCAACTACAGGGGTTAATTGGGGGTGGGTAATTCAAAACATATTCGGGACCATTGAACTCAATTTTTGATGAAGTAGTGAAAACGGGAAAGGAGAGGCTGTGAGAGACGCTTCATTTTCCTTTGGCGAGCGGGACGCCAGGCCCAGGCCTCACACATCTCCTTTCCAGTGATATCCACGGAACCACTGTCTGGCTCTGCTGAGCAGGAGGTTACTTGTATATGGCCTCTCCTACACGATTGTGTCCACATCAGCACCTTTTCACGCGGGGCCCTCTGTTTAGACAGAGCCTGCTGTGTGGCGCGACGAGTGCCCAGCGGTATAACTGGTTGGGAAGACTGGGCTCGTTAGCCTTGGCAGGCAGCCAGTGTAAGACAAGGAAAACTTCGACTCAAAACCCAGACAGATGGAGCTTGTTAGCCCTGTCAGGCAGTTCGTCTAGGAGAAGGAAACTCTGATTCCAAACCCACTAAGTCTCAGCAATTGGATGATGGTTCCGCTGCCTTGTGGATATCTTTGGGAGAAGGAAAGACTAGGGAGTAAACCCAGACAGACAATCCTGAGTGGAGTCCCTAAATCGGCTGGGTGTCAACTACGACTTCGTCCTGGGTGTGGGAAACCAACGAGATGACAGAACATACCAAAATCCAAGTCGACCAGGCCAGCGTTATCAGCACCATTTTATATGAAGGTGAGACCTGGAGCACCTACATGAGGCAAGAGCGCCGGCTCAACTCCTTCCATATACAGTGCCTAAAACGCATCTTGAAAATCAGCTGGCAAGACCGCGTCCCACACAGCGAGATCCTGCAGCGTGCAAGTACCCTCAGCATGTACTCCCTGCTGAGCAAACGCCGCCTTCGATGGCTGAGACAGGTCCAACGCATGGAGGATGGGAGGCTGCCAAAGAACATCCTATATGGATAGCTGGCCACTGGTACCAGAAGAGTCGGCCGCCCCTCACTCCGTTTCAAGGATGTGTGCAAGAAGGACATGAAGGCATACGACATTTCACCCAACGGCTGGGAAGTGCTGGCCGAAGACAGAGGCACCTGGAGACTGAAGTTAAGCAAGAACATATCAGTCGCTGATGCGAGATGCCAGTTGGCGGCAGAGAAACATGAGAGAAAGATGCAGCAGCAATCTCAGTAGCTCAGACTTACCAGTATGTCTGCACCAACTGCAACAAGGACTGTCACTCGCGCATAGGCCTGCACAGCCACAGAAGACGATGCCAACACCCCAGAGACGGACGACACTCCAAGAGCGCTATTCGCATTGTCTCTCGAGACTGAGCAGCCACAAATGATGATGATGATTGAAAACTAAAAAAGGTACAATTACTTGTTCTAATGGCAGTTGATTAACTATTTAAACTTATTTGTACTTACAAAAATATTATATGTTTGCTCTTAAAAGTTTGAAGTAACTACTCTGTATTATTTCGACTGTGCTCATTTGATGTCATATGACCAGAGCACATTGTAATTAATGCTCACGGCAGACACACAAACCATACGGTATTCAGTTTGTGTTAACTGTTTAGAGCCGCTGTTGACATCAGTTAATTTCACTGTGTAAAACGCGATGTCGCACAAATGACGAACATCCCTTGAAGAAAATCTATAAACAGTGAACACCTATCAATAAATGACACCGAATTTCCTAGAACTCCTTTTTCCCGCTCTTTTTTTACGTGCTTACAGTTTGCTCTGAGAGTACCGTTATGTTTCTTTAGTCACGTCAAAACCTATACTGATTCTTCCAAAATAAATGTAACAGGATAATGTCTGGATGCGTGAGAAACCCGCCCAAAATTTGACTATCTTAGTTCTGACTGGATACCGGTTGTCTCTTTGAAAACTGCCTAGGTAGTAGTAAAGACATGTTATGATGTCTGGATTCCCGGTCTCTTTGAATTAACCGCGCACTTGAGTGTGACGCAACGATTAAGTCACGAACAGGTAGTTTGTTTTTTTTTCAGAATCGGTCTCAAGTTGTAATATTATGTAACCTGTATTGACGTTATCCAAAGTACCTTGCATTATGAATTCAATCAGAAGACATTTGTAAACATGAAGCATAGATTGTTAGCAAATTATTTCACGCAATGTAACAAAGAATTATAAAAAGAACCATAATTTTAAGGATGTAGACTTTCCCAAAAAAACGTAAACAGATAGTACTACAAACCGAATTATAAAAGGTAATATATCTTATACTTATAAATAAAGTGAAGAGATGGGGTCAATCTTAGTTACATGAATCGCATTCGCTCAGAAAGTCCAAGACTTTATTTGTTGATCCTTACACATAAAAAATAAGAAAACTTCCATCTCATAAGGTATAAGTCCATACAGTCAACAAGAATGTGTGCCACTATCGGTGGACACTGACAGGTTATGCGCTCGAGTCAAGGTTCGCCTTTCAGGAGGCACACATGGATCAGTATCTGTGGAATATGTGAGAGAGGCACAATACCATCCCTGTTATGCGAAGTGTTGTATATAAACAATGCCATTTTCCATGGGAGTGTTTGATTTTCAAAAGCTTACAGTTTGCATGTACTGGTTGATTGTAATGAATGTCTTCATAATATATATTTTTAAAGCAACAGAATCGGAATCTAAAGTCTGGTCAAGTATTTAAAGACACATAAATGAAAAGTTACATGAATATGGATAGATATGGGTATAGTCAGGTCGTAACTGAGAAAATCCTCCACAGAGCATCCAGAAATGGTCTGTCGGACTCTGTCCTGTAAAATGTCCTCTGTAGACATGTTTCCTAATGCTTCATTTTTGTTTTCCTTATATAACTAATTACTTCAACTTCACTTTGAATAATAATAATAATAATAATAATAATAATAATAATAATAATAATAATAATAATAATATTAATAATAATAATAATAATATTAATATTAATAATAATAATAATAATAATAATAATAATGTTTTACTTTGAGTATACTATGCAATTACTCTAAATATTGTACACTTCAAAAAAGTATGGTGTATATTTAATTAAATGTGTGCATGAAAACGGACGAAAAGAACGTTCGGACTCTAAAAACGGACTAATGGTTTGATTCTAGATGTTCTTCAATGGATCGTCTTGGAAAATACGGCGATGACGTCACACTCCAGATACTGGAATTGTCAGCGAGTAAAAGAAACTGATAGTCCATTTATTATGGTAAAGATTATTATTATTTAAACATTAATGAAGAAGGCAGAATCTGATTTTGCTATCACAATGTTAAGAAAGTGTTCAGTTCCAAATACTTTCAATTCAACCACAACTGACCAGCGTTATGTATTCATGTGATGTTCTGGGACTAAACGTAGGAGTGGACGAGGCAAATCAAACGGACATCGATGAATTGTAGTCCTAAAAGACCGAATTTATTGAAAGAGTCTTTACAGGGAAGTAAGGAACAAGAATTCTAATTTTTAGTTATGTTATGCATGGAAGTAAACAATTCTGATGCTAAATAGCAACCGGTGGGTTATACAAAATAATTCTACCGAACACACTTCATGCGTTGTTACGTATATTGGATTTAATTTATATTTGATTTAATTTAATTGTTTGCAAGTTTTAATTTTTTTTTAATACCCATTTACATGTCAATGTAATGCACTTTTGTTTACTATGAACTCGAGTTTTTTCAGAAAAAAATTTGACCTTGACTCTTCAGTTGTAAACACCTAAAGCTGACCTAGTTCCCGACCTTGATTTCAGAAATAACTGAAGCAAGTAAACAACTTTTTATCTTTATCTTATGCTTAGAGTAAAATGATTGGTTTTTGTCAAGGTCATATTGGGGGCTATGCGGTTTCTAGACGTAAATACTTATCGAAGATTTTGGAAAGTTGACCCTCATCGGGGAATTTGTTTTGCGTGTAAAGTTACTGTATTATCTTTGTTTATAGAGATATTGAGTCAGTCGGGGCTTTTACTTTACACTGGAAAGTGTCTGTTGTTTCAGTTGGAGTTATAATTTAATTTCATTCGAATTATTTGAATTTTAAAGGATAATTATTTTTCCTGAAAATATATGAGTGCTCATACAGAATTCTTGGACAAAGACATTTCATTAATTCAAACATTGGATTATTGTTTGTGAATAACACAGAACTATAGACCTTAAAACACCACAAATGATACAGTATACGTCATGGCCTTCCATCTTGGGTTTTTCGTCGGGACTCGAACTTCAGTTCATTAGAACATTTCATTATTAGGAGTTTTAAAATTTGATTCGTGGATTATTCTTGAATTTTTTTATTTATTTTTTTTTGGATTTGATTCTTAAAACCGTAAGTTCTCATTTTTTCCTTTTTACAGTATTTTTCCAGGGAAATACATTATTTGTTAAATTTTTTCAAAGCTTTTTGTTTTCACTCTTTCTTTTGTTACTGTTTATTCGAGCCTAGACACGTAACACAAGAACGTGCACAGGGAAGTATTTAATAGAATATATGTTCCTGTAACTGCTAAATAAATACATGGTGGTATCAAGGACGATATTTAGATCATTAACAAAATATATCATGGTATCAGGGTGGTATTAATATCATTGGCATAATATATTATGGTATCAGGGTGGTATTAATATCATTGACATAATATATTATGGTATCAGGGTGGTATTAATATCATTGACATAATATATTATGGTATCAGGGTGGTATTAATATCATTGACATAATATATTATGGTATCAGAGTGGTATTAATATTGACATAATATATTATGGTAGCGTGGTGATGTTTATATCATTAACATAATATATCATGAGATAATGATGATATTTCTAACGTAACATATCACGGTATCAGGATGGTATTAACGTCATTAATATAACATATAGTGGTATAAATATGGTATAAACAATCATTAACATAACATACTATTGTATCCGATTGTTATCAAAACCTTTGACAAATATATCAAGAGATTATGTTTAGACCAAAAGCATATTAAAATTACACATCTCATCGATAATCAGCTTCCACCACTTTTTTTTAGTGTGTTATTCTATAGCTAACAGTGTTTAGCAGATAAAACAATTAAGCAATAGTAACCAGACACTATATTCCATAGGGAAACCAGACACTATATTCCATAGGGAAACCAGACACTATATTCCATAGGGAAACCAGACACTATATTCCATAGGGAAACCAGACACTATATTCCATAGGGAAACCAGACACTATATTCCATAGGGAAACCAGACACTATATTCCATAGGGAAACCAGACACTATATTCCATAGGGAAACCAGACACTATATTCCATAGGGAAACCAGACACTATATTCCATAGGGAAACCAGACACTATATTCCATAGGGAAACCAGACACTATATTCCATAGAGACCGCCATAGTTGTATCCTTACTTCTCATAACAGCCATACTGAAAATTATTTATGCAAATTTGATGGAGGGTCATTTCGTGCAAATAGAATAAAACATCGCAAAGTACTTAATATGAAGTATATAATGATATCATATCATCTTTGTGGATATCCTAGCATCTTAGTACGATTCCTCGTGACTCTCACTAAGCAAATGTGTGTGCTATAATTCAAATTTTAGATAAAAGTATAGAAGGTTTATTGATAAAAAATGTTTGTTCAGCGTTGTATTATTTGACATGCATACATTATAGAATGCCATCCACAGCAGTGAGTTTCTGTAATTCCCTAAATAAAACCATTGAGTTCTCTATCCATCTAAAAACATTATTTTAATCTGGGACCTAAATAAGGATTCACTCAACGCTAATTCTAGAAAATCTCAGCAATATAATGTACATGAACAGTTTAAATGATATAATGACTTGTCCAACAAAGATCACTGATATCTCATCCACTTCACTTGTCCCTGTCACAGTATCCAGTACAGTTGACTTGTGCCGCTCGGATGTAGATCCTTTTGAAGTATTTATAAGTGACCAACTAAACGTCCAGGGGCTTAACCTTAAGTAACAGAACAAGGTAAACCCAAAAACATTCAAGTTTCAAAAATATAAATTTATTTAAATGAAATATAAAATCAAACAATGTGAATGAATTAAAAATAACTTACATTGTATGAATTACTAGGATATCATCCTAATAATGTACTGTCAATTTCTCACTAATCCGGAAACTGTTCTAAGGTATTCCAAATCAAGCTTGTATAGTGCGTATCTCGACCATCCAGTTTCTTTATTAATCTTATGACACGAGACGCTTCTTGTCAGCCCAATGACAATTCTCCTACGGAGACCGATAAACCCAACATCGTTACAGTTGAACTTTTTCTTACCTTTTTGTACAGATCTAGCTCTACTGAAGAAAGACCCGATGCTATTCCTCTGTGAAATATTTGAACAGGACATAGCGTAAAGTATAATATAACATCAATGGTATGAAGTATAATATAACATCAATGGTATGAAGTATAATATAACATCAATGGTATGAAGTATAATATAACATCAATGGTATGAAGTATAATATAACATCAATGGTATGAAGCATAATATAACATCAATGGTATGAAGTATAATATAACATCAATGGTATGAAGCATAATATAACATCAATGGTATGAAGCATAATATAACATCAATGGCATGAAGTATAATATAACATCAATGGTATGAAGCATAATATAACATCAATGGCATGAAGTATAATATAACATCAATGGTATGAAGCATAATATAACATCAATGGCATGAAGTATAATATGACATCAATGGTATGAAGCATAATATAACATCAATGGTATGAAGTATAATATAACATCAATGGTATGAAGCATAATATAACATCAATGGTATGAAGTATAATATAACATCAATGGTATGAAGCATAATATAACATCAATGGTATGAAGTATAATATAACATCAATGGTATGAAGTATAATATCACATCAATGGTATGAAGTATAATATCACATCAATGGTATGAAGTATAATATCACATCAATGGCATGAAGTATAATATCACATCAATGGTATGAAGTATAATATAACATCAATGGCATGAAGTATAATATGACATCAATGGTATGAAGTATAATATAACATCAATGGTATGAAGTATAATATAACATCAATGGTATGAAGTATAATATAACATCAATGGTATGAAGTATAATATAATATCAATGGATCAATGGTATGAAGTATAATATAACATCAATGGCATGAAGTATAATATGACATCAGTGGTATGAAGTATAATATAACATCAATGGTATGAAGTATAATATAACATCAATGGTATGAAGCATAATATAACATCAATGGTATGAAGTATAATATAACATCAATGGTATGAAGTATAATATGACATCAATGGTATGAAGTATAATATAACATCAATGGTATGAAGTATAATATAACATCAATGGTATGAAGTATAATATAACATCAATGGTATGAAGTATAATATAACATCAATGGTATGAAGTATAATATAACATCAATGGTATGAAGTATAATATGACATCAATGGTATGAAGTATAATATAACATCAATGGTATGAAGTATAATATAACATCAATGGTATGAAGCATAATATAACATCAATGGTATGAAGTATAATATAACATCAATGGTATGAAGTATAATATGACATCAATGGTGTGAAGTATAATATAACATCAATGGTATGAAGTATAATATAACATCAATGGTATGAAGGTCTTGGCCTGTAACAGTCTGAATTCAAGTAATCTTCTTTACATATCCATCTGGTTTTCTCCCTCATACTCCACCACATTTCAGATAATATATACTTTCCATATTATATGCACTGCTTTAGACAAACACGAGGATGTGTGATAGTATTTTGTTTGTTTTAATGGGCTTTGATCACTTCTGGCATAAAGGTTTGCTCTTCAAATTGAAAACACACGGAATAGATTCGCACTTAACTAGTTGGTTAAACAAATATCTTTCTCGACAGCTTCAAAAAAATATATGTTAATACATCTGATTGAAGAATCTGTTCTATGTCCATGATTATATATAGCTTATCAAGCTTTTTATTTCCAAGCGTACTATACACAGTTCTTCTCGGGCTTCAAAATAAATTTCTACGTTGTGTTGATCATCGTAAACACCTTGGTATTACATTCACCAACTCTTGTATTTTTTCAAAATATTCTGATAAGATCAGCTTACGTGCATCCAAAATGCTGTGAGATCCATTACATACAATCTAGAACGTAAAACATCAGAAAGATTTCATCTCTCTTACTTACGCCCACTCCTGGACTAACGGGATAAAATATGGGATTGCTCTTTAAAAATAGCTCCATATTCGTTAGGACTCCATTGACTCGACACGGGAAGAATTGTAGCCAGACATTCCTGTTATGCATGTACTAATAATATTTACAGAGAACAGGTTGGCTCCCATTAACGGAAGAAGAAAAGTTTATGGAAGTACAAACTTCTGTATGATTCGCATCTCTCTCTCTCTCTCTCTCTCTCTCTCTCTCTCTCCTCCATAATCCAGTATCACCTTTAGTTGGACACACAGCAAAATATACTTTCAGACATAAAGATAGTTTTCAACAAATACATCCTACACCAGAAACCTTCGGAAATTCCTATCATCGCCATTTAAAGGACATGTAGTCTGATGTCATGTGCTGTTAATATCGAAATATATAGTATTTTTAAACTAACTAAAGCAAGCCATAAGTCATCGTCATTTATAGCATAAGTCATCGTCATTGCTAGCATAAGTCATCGTCATTGATAACATAATTCATCATCATTGATAGCATAATTCATCGTCACTGATAACATAATTCATCGTCATTAATAGCATAATTCATCGTCTTTGACTGTATAATTCATCATCATTGATAGCATAAGTCATCGTTATTGATAGCATAAGTCATCATCATTGATAGCATAATTCATCAGCATTGATAGCATAATTCATCAGCATTGATAGCATAATTCATCGTCATTGATAGCATAATTCATCGTCACTGATAGCATAATTCATCATTATTGATAGCATAATTCATCGTCATTGATAGCATAATTCATCATCATTGATAGCATAATTCATTGTCACTGATATCATAATTCATCGCCATTGATAGCATAATTCATCGTCACTCATATCATAATTCATCATCATTGATAGCATAATTCATCATCATTTATAGCATAATTCATCATCATTTATAACATAATTCATCATCATTGATAGTATAATTCATTATCATTGATAGCATAATTCATCATCATTTATAGCATAATTCATCATCATTGATAGCATAATTCATCGTCATTGATAGCATAATTCATCATCATTGATAGCATAATTCATCGTCACTGATATCATAATTCATTATCATTGATAGCATAATTCATCATCATTTATAACATAATTCATCATCATTGATATCATAATTCATCATCATTGATAGCATAATTCATCATCATTGATAGCATAATTCATCGTCATTGATAGCATAATTCATCATCACTGATAGCATAATTCATCATCACTGATAGCATAATTCATCGTCATTTTTATCATAATTCATCATCATTGATAGCATAATTCATCATCACTGATATCATAATTCATCATCATTGATAGCATAATGCATCATCATTTATAACATAATTCATCATTGATAGCATAATTCATTATCATTGATAGCATAATTCATCATCATTGATAGCATAATTCATCATCATTGATAGCATAATTCATCGTCGCTGATATCATAATTCATCGTCATTTATAACATAATTCATCATCATTTATAGCATATTTCATCATCATTGATAGCATAATTCATCGTCATTGATAGGTTTATAGACTAATTTATCGAGGTAGGATGGTTGAGATTAGGTCTTTATAGTTTACAAATGTACAATGCTGAATCACTTGTCAATTTTTCAAAACTAACATCCTTGTTGTGTAAATTTTGTCACATAATTAATACATTTGGAAATAAATAAACAATACATTCTACGTCCAGCATTGTATATTTCTAAACTATTCTAAAAATTTGTCTGACCAGACAAACTCGAAGATTTAAAGCAAAATTGAAAACCAAGACAATTACCAAGACAGTTACTGGACAATATACTTTTTCCAAATTGTAAATAAAATAAAAATCACTGGATCAAATATTATTTTATATTTTTCATTAAGAAGACCGATAAAAAAGCAAAGGCAAAACAAATCAATAAAAGACATGTCACGTTTTGATGGGTCACAAGAGATGCATTTCATTAGTCGTTTCATTAGCGTAGTACAAAAATTACATCTTACCAAAATGATCATACTCCGAAATTATTTTTTCCACTGTGTTTATAGAAAGTTATACCACAATCCTTACTCTCTGTATATCGTAATCATGATTCTTGCAAATTTTAAAATGAATTAATTTTTTAAGTGTAGGACGACAAAATCAATTTTTAAAAATGTGCAGTGGACTAGCGTAAATTCATGGCAGCAAACACCACACATGTCTCTTGGTATGTTAGTCTATAAAGCAGTTCGTAATGCTTGTAAGCGAGCTCAGTGCGTTAAAAGTCAGATTTTGTATTAAAATAACAGACGTTTGCGGTTCGACTCTTCATCTGAAAGAACACTTGAAAGTTACTTGTAAAAATAAGATATGCTATGCCATCAATAGAAGGAAAAACTGTTGTTGTGCTAATATACACGAATTGTGACAGCGCAATAGATACTTCCCAATAAGGTCACCAACAGACTATATGTTCATTTTACCTGGACACAACCTGACAGTTTCTCCTATATGAGACCACCAACATTTACCATTTTTAATAAGATGCACTTAAACAAAATCAAATTATAAATTACAACTATAGATACTAACAGAAAGCCTGATTTGCATTCTGTTTATGTGTGAGTTTGTGGAACAGTATCTTGAGATTCATTGAATTTATTTCAACTTCCAAACACCATTTAAACTCAACAGTAAATCTGCCAGCATACCACAAATATGGCTGCTGATTATGTCATGCAGGAACTATTTTATATCCTTACAGTACTCAATGTACTAATTCAACTCCCATAGTAAATATATGAAACGCCATCATATTCAAAATTCAATAATTTAAAATGTCTGTCTGCTGATGATCAGACCTATATTTCTCCATTCACAACTATCCTTGGTGCCAGCTTCTGTGTGGAGAACACCATATGAGCCATAGCATTTTTTTTATCTACAAGTACACGAAACACTTATTAATTCTACATCAAATGAATCAGGTGCTACTTTCGTGATTGAGTACTCCTAAGTCAAGTCTGCAAAAATGCTAAAATTGCATCAATAGAATTTTGTTTATATCTTTTTAAAATTACAAACAGGATAAGTTCGCGAAAGCTATTTTTAGTAAAAATTTACTTTTCATTATTAACCAATTATGGACCTTACCTATTTATAGACTGGTTCACAGTTCTTCCACATGATTAGTACCGTATGTCCTTCAGTACTGGTGCGCAGTAAAATCCAAAATAAACCAACAAGAAGCATGACACAGACTCTAGTTTACACAAAAGACTCAAAAAATTCACATGTAAAAAAATAAATAACTAAAATTTAAAAAATCATACAAACGATAAAATTAAAATTAATTATGTGGCTGATATACAAAATGTCTGATACAATCACTAGTGCAAGAAATAAGAGGAGAACAAACTTCGAATCCAGGGCTTAGATAGAAATCTTATCTAAAACTATTGCACCCCTGGGAGTGCTGAGTAGTTTCCATTTAACTTCTCCCAGGAGAATAATACATACACTTTCTTATATTAGCGCTGCTTCCATAAACTCACCGTAAAATTTCCCTTCTAAATAAATCATTGATCCATCTGCCAGTTGTTTATAGTGATAGCTTTATTATTAGAAAGTGTTTATGCTTCGCTAATAACAAATTATTTCAACAATGTCGCCGTTTTTTTTGTAAATTATCAATAAAATAACTAAACAATGCACAATTTTACAATGATCTACTTTCCTTTTACCATCATAAGTGCCCTATGTCTCATACGAATCACGTCGCACTTGGCTGAATGAAGTCGTAGATATGGTGATTGTTTATGATGATGAAAGCCTAATCACATGATTTACCGTTTGACATATCGCGCCGTTCAGAAAATTAAGGTAGACAATAAGGGTGTTTTGTATTGAAACCTTTACATCATCTAGGAATGTTTAATTATATATACATCTTTCTATTGCTGTAATTATATTAATCAGTAACCTATCATAAAAAGTAATGAATAAATAATAGGCAATGCTTAGCAAATTAAGCAAGAATTAAACTAAGAAAGAAATAAACATGTGAAAGCATCTTAAAGGGTGACAACTCGAGAAAACAATAAGGCTTCATTTACAACATATATAATTTAATCATTTAATAGCATATTCATAATAAATGGGCAAGTGGCATCAGCAACCAGATTCATAAATGGAGAGGCTAAAATGATGCAAAGAATTTGCTTCTATAAATGGAAGTAAAAGAAGAAAATATCGTCAAAAGAAGAGAAGATGCATTGTGGGAAAACACAACATGAATAAGCAAAAATAAGTCTGGGAGAGTGAACAGTTGCTGATCCTGGGGACCTTATTCATTTCAAATATCTGCTGAATGTAAAGAAGGGAAAATGTGATGTCTCAAGTAATGAGGACAGAACGTAAGTCAGGTGCTTCACCACATTACCTCTTTAGAGAATGTCAGAATAGGACTCATAGCGGCTATAAATATGAAAATATTGTAATTTAAGTCCTCTACTACGGACTACAATTTGGTGTGTTATTTTATAACTTGTTTGAGGCCTCGTACAGCGATTATAACATTTTGCGGCGAGAATACGGGAATCTTTTTTTTTTTTATTTTTTGAGAGGTATATACTGTTTCTGGTTCCTTTGTCTGTTTGCAAAAAGGGCATCATATAGTATGTATGTATGTATGTATGTATGCATGAGTGTGTTTTGTGTATTTGTGTGTGTCCTATAATAATCGAGGAACCGATTCCCAAACAAGTAAGACAAAACTTAATTAATAACATCTCCAATTTAATATGCTTTTACAATAGAAAGCAACTGTAACGTTAAAATGAACAGAATTTAAACGGAATTCTCACAAATACACACAAGCATACACACTATTGTATTCATTTTAAAGAAAACTCATATGAAAACACGACGTGCAGAAGCATATATGTAAACAACGTTTCTTCTTTCTTTTTTATATGGACCAGCAGAAGAAATATTTGAACATAAAAGACTGCATTACAATGTCGACAACTAGATATATGTAATTCATCAAGTAGGTTCATTTGTACAATTTAGAAACTATCATCATCAATACATAATTTCGAATGGTATTTATTGTGACTGTCAAAGCAAAATCGTACCAAGGACACAAAATTCTAATAGTGCATTGTACCATCTGTCAGTATATCACGGATCACTGCCATCTCACCTCTGTCTGCGGCCGTTCGAGTCTAAGATTCAGCCAGTGTGGGTATGTGAGAAAGCTTGCCAGTAGCTTCTCGTGGGTCGGTGGTTCTTTCCGGGGTTTTCCCGGGTTTCTTCCTCCACCATTAATACTGGCCGCCATATATAGCCTATCGTGTGCTGAAAAATGGCGTTAAACCCCACAACAACAACAACAACTGTCAGTATATCCCTTGTACAGACTAACTGTTAAAAGACGTACTGTGGTGTGACGGGGTATTATGCCGTCACTTTGATATGTATTATGGCTGAGGTGGGGTGCTCCCAATATACTATTTAAATTATTATAGATGTCCCACCCAGGCTAGATTTTGTTTGGAAATTAAATTAGTGAAAGATAGATGTAAAGCTCCGAGTCCCCAGTCAGCAATGCCAACAGTTAAATGATTGAATATACAACAAAACAAAAAAAAAACACTGAAATTCAACGAATGACAATTTAATGACAATTCAATAGTCAAATGATTCAAATTTCCCGAGTACTCTTCTTCCGCTCAACCCTATAATAGCTTATTGCATCATTTGATTAGCAGTGTGAGTTAGCTTTCCACCTGTCCTTGTATTCTACTCATCTGTGTATTCTGCTCTCCTATTCCTCCAATTCCTTCTCCTCTTCCTCTCGATTTTATCTTAATTCCTTCTCCTCCTCGACTTGTCCTTACTCCTCCTTCTCCACTTTCTCCTCCTCGACTCCTTTTCCTCCTCCTCCTCGACTCTCTCCATCGACTAGACGTGTCGACTCCGACTGCTCTGCTAGTCGCACTTCCGTCTGCCCTTTTAGAGACTCGAGACTTAACTGAATCAAAAGTTATGTCCCCCAAAAAGCTTCCAGGGAAAACACAAGGAAGGTATAATGTTTTCCTTAGCCCTGTCATCTCACACTACTCCCAGTCTATCATCATATAACGGCTATTAAATTTCCTCGGTCACGCATTCATTCACATCTAAATACTCATACGTTCTTGTATGGTAACACAACGTCGTAATTAAAGTACGGTATCAATTACTTCTCATACATACATCAATAAATTGCGACCCATCATTATATTATACTGCACAATATCACATCAATCAGACGCATTTCTTTACATTGCAACTCACACAAGGTACACAAATATTCAAATATCCACGCTCTGATATATCCATACATCCATATTAACTAATCTTACACACCTCAACCATTTTCTAAATTCACAATTCAAGCATGTGTAAAATCTAACATATCTCATTAATAAATGTACTAGTTTACTACAAAGTAACCTAATAGCGAATTACAAAATTAATTCTGACCACAAGCTTCACAATTCTCTACATAAAACTGAAGTTCATTTCTCAAATGCGCATGTAAATTAAATTCTGCAACGGTAATTCTACTACTAAAGATCCTAGTAATTAAGCATACATACTACACATAATTAAAATTACAATGCCGTATTATGCTGCATAAATCGAGCAAATAGCTTACTGACATTTACGAAGCTTTGTCTTTTCTTAGAATCTTCTCTCTACGTTTAACCGCCAAATTACGAGTGGCTTCCTCGGAGTAATTCTATATTGCTCAGCAATCTTTCTAGACGAAGCTAAATTTTCGCTTGCTAGTTAGGAGTTATATTTCGGATCGAAATTGTTATCACACCCTCTATCTCAATTACGATTGGGTGTCGCTTTGACCCGATCCAATCAAACTTAGTGGACAATGTCCTTCTGTCCACGTGGGGATGGATTTAGAACACGCCCCAGTCCTGCGCGGGTTACTCTGATATGAGAACTAAGCTGTAACGCATAGGTGGGAAGCCGCGCGATCCAAATCCTATGCCGATTCAAGATGTCGGGTCTTCTCTCTGGTCACTGTAACCGTGCGTAAGAGATTAACTCTAGCCTGCGGAAATATTTGGACATCAAAATATGGCTTGTAATAATTCCTTAGTTTATACACGACTTAGAACTGGGGCTGAGCAAACGTGATACGTTCTGATTACATTTGTGTTTTGCATGTGGTTGAGTATGATGACAAAACTAGTATATGAAGACTTAATACTGAAAAATTTAAAGCCTATGATGTTCACAGAGGAAAATAAAACATTTCAACTCAAAGGATACATGCTATATCTATACGAGAAATAAATTAATACCAATGTTACGGCCACGGTAAATTAACAGGAAAGTACAGTTGGACATGACAACTTTAATTTTACTCTCAAATACCTATACTACATACCATAGCAACAATCATTCATAACTTGTCTGAGTGTGTCAGTCACTCTTTCATCAAGGTGATTATATATAAATGAGCCAGATGACGATGCAAAAGCGATGTTAATTGCATAATGTTTTAGCAGGGATTCACAGGTTCGTAAAAGAAGAGGAGAAATCACTGTGAAAAGAAGGATTACATTTGAAGAAAGTTATCCGAGTTTGCGGAAGTCATTTGAGCCACTTGCTAAAATTCAAATGAAAATTAGTAAAAACACTGAAGCATTATGGTGACATGAAACAAATTTCAAAGACATTTTAATACACTTGCCATGGCATCAACCTCTATATGATTGTCACTACCTGCTTTGCTCTTTACGACATCATAAACCAGCAAAAAATATTTTATTCAGTATTTGTTTTTCAGGTTTTATTAAAGATTTGGTGGTAAAAAATCAAAATTTTGAATAATATCTACTTTCGTTCTCACTCGCTGTTATTTATTATCCATCTAGGTCACTGCTTGTCTTCTAGTTGCCTCTTTCAAGGTTTTCATGCGTACCATTTTGCTGTTTAACTGTCTTTACTCTTGGATTTACTTTCTTTGTCCTCTTTATTTTGTCATCAATACAAATACGCATGCCGTGCATGTGAAACACTTTATGTACTATTGAGCTATTTTTCCACGCCTGTCACATTCTACAATCTTGTTATCTACTATAATTTCTTTCAAAAACTGAAAGTTTTCTTGTAGTTTCTTAGTGTCATTTATTCACTCTTTCCTCGTTCGTGTCTTTCACTCTTCATTTGTTTAAATAAAATAATGTTTTCAAACCGATCCCAGTTGTTAATTGATTCGCCAGATGTTTACCCCTTCACAAGTACTCTTTACCGTTAGTTGATTTTGTCTTCAAAATATATTTAACCATGTAAATCTCAGCTTGATAATCAAACTTGATAAATTAGATATCACATTCTACATTGCGTTATTCCATTTCTAAGTCTCTTTTCTATATTCTGACAATTCATTGGATTACGTGTTAAGCACCATCATGGAGGTTACAAATTAGCACTGTGAAAGTTACAGGTAAGATGTTAGCATGATGCAAATTGGAATAGTGTAATGAACGCCATACGTTGTGTTAATGGGACATAACTGTAACGATCCATTATGATGCGGATGGAGACGTGCAATCAATGAAGATTTATAGCTGTCCTGGGTCCAGTATAAATCAGATACTAAGAACGGAAGACAGACACGGATGCCCTTTTCCACCACAAGGAGGTTAATTTGATCAATTTAAAGTATATCCTTGCTAAATATGCATACTCAGCATAATGCAGAGCAGGGGATTTAATGATTCGCTCCTTCTGTATGTCAATGCGTATTGTATGTATACATAGCTTATTCTCAATTCCTGGCTGTCAGGATCAAACACTTATCAACAGAATACTAAAAGGCAAAACTAAATTAGCCAGCAGCTTTGGGAAATATTCGACAATCAACATAAACTCAAATAGCAAATGCCCACACTGTCCACTCCAAGAAGATTTAGATCATGTTTTTAACACCTGCCATACTTATGGAACCCAAAGAACTAGGTTTAGGACTAAACAACATAAAATAGGGACCCCACCGACCTATCCAGCTATCCTCAAAGAACAAAACTTACTTAAATAAGGGCATTACTTACAAAAATATTATAAACTTCCTCACCGACATTGGGAAAACAGGGGATTTAGACAAAAGTGTATGACCCGCAAAACAATAAATAAATAGCATTCAATTACTTACAACTAGGGAAAAGGTTAACAAACTAAATGTAAGGAGTAATAAGACCATATGTCTTTGACATGTCTTAGCGACCCGAGTATTCGGCAAAGATATATGTCTCATCAAAATAGATTTAGCCTGAAAATAACATCACATAAATAACTCTATCCACAAGCTAGGATAATAATGAAAACAAAATAAGTCCAAACCTACCATAACTAGTAGACACGCTGACAAACTTAAAATTAGGGAATAAATAAGAATAGATGTCTTTGAGATGCTTTAGCGACCGAGTGTTCTGCAAAGATATATGTCTTAATCAAATAGACTTAGTCTGAAAATAAAATAACAACATACTAATAGCTTCATCCAAAAACCTAGGAAAATAAATCAAACATAAAAATAGATTAGCAAGTACTTAGCCCAACCCTAAACCCTCACATATAGGAATAACTAAACTGAAATAACCCTTAATCTAAAATTTTTTTTTTTAAAATCTTGTCATTTTTTCTTCTTTCTTTAAATAAATTATTATTTTTCTCGGGCACCACAATCCTACTACATGAAATTAAGGACACTAACATCTTTTCCTACCGCAAGGTGACCGCAGATTATTTGTAGTACAACAAACGCAACTGCACTAAGGCACCCAAAGGAGCCTGTTCGAGGCACTAAAAACAATTAGAACATCTAGATAAGACCCAAAAACTAGAACATATAAGGTGGTCTAAAAAGCCCAAGACCATCAGGGCCCGCTACACAAGGCGGCAAACTCTATCAACACAGGAAACCTTACAATAACCCAAAATTAATACATATAAGGTGGTCCAAACCCCAAGGACCATCAGGCCGGGCTGCACAATGCGGTAACCAAATACCTAGCGAAACTAGTTATGACCCTAAACTTCAGAATATATGAGGTTGTCCAAACCCCAAGGAGCATCGGGCCCCGCTTGCACAAAGCGGCACACCATTAAGCCTAGGAAAGTTTAAATAACCATACACAAAATGGTGAACCCAAACCAAGAACCACCCGACCCAAATCAGACTCAATAGATAAAGTTTAAATAACCCTACAGACTATTACTAAGCGGTCACTGGTGCGTTTCTATCTTTAATAAAAACGGCACAGAATGTATCTTCGACAATCCGTCAAGACGAAATTTCATTAACCTTTTGGCAAGGGAGTCAAAAAATGTATACCATGGATAATCCAAGGTGCTTTCCTAGTGAGCAGGTTCCTCCCTGACCGAACCTTCCTCCTCACCACTGCCGGACATTAAATTAATAAAAGTGCATAGCACATGTTGAATACATGAAGGGAGAGGCATTTTTTCCTCTCTTCATGAACAATTAATTAACCCTCCACATGGAAATAACAACCTAGGTGCCCCAATGTGACGTCATAGTGGCGACCAGTCGCTACTGGCGTCACATACTGCTTGGTTGACACCTAGCGCAGCTAATGCAGACTGAATTGCTACCTTTAACTCGAGTTTGTGCTGGGTCTATCCCCACTCGAGAATAGCCTTACATTCAGGTCGCTAGGGTCTATGAAGCCAGTCATAATGACCCAAGACATGACGGCTCAGTTAAATAGTTCTTTTTATGCACAGTAATGCCTTGGTAATGAGGATCTAATTTCTTCCCCCGGGATCAATTAAATAGTCCGCTTATGGACCTTAACCAGACGTATATGCCCGAATGTGCGAAAACGTCTGTAATTTAAATGATAATGATGATGCTGGCTGATAATTCACCAAGAATATTTTACAAGTTTTATAAATTGTTGGCAGCGCAAAATATATGCAGAGAAGAGGTACATGTATTTCTCTCCCTCGATGGAATCAGGGGGAATCCGAATATTATGTTCACACACACACACAGACACACGCGTACATATATATAAATGGTAAGCTTCCATTTTTGGACAAATGGTCATACTTATCTGCAAAATTGCAATAGCTTTTTTAGCCATCACCATCATTTATTTCAAACACTTAGGTCAAAATAATGTTTTGCGTTTTTAACACCCCGGTGTTGTGAAATAATTAGGATATAAACAGTCCCCGCTAAAAGAACGTATTGATTGTTTAATTTACTTTGTGAAGTGCTGAATTTGCCACATGAAACGTCGTTAATATATCAATAATGATTCATACATTTTTACAATAAACGTTTCTCTAAATATGAAACATTTATAAATTCTGTATGATTATCGTAGAAGCTATATTTTATTTTTATAGCTGTGAAGAAAATATGAAAAATGCATAAACAAGTATAGCTGTTCATTTATTCTCATAAACCGATTAAACATAGTTACAACTTAAATATTTCCAAATACTAATTTTGTTAATATCTATCTCATGATGATCTCTTCTGAAGTTAAGCTCACATCGGAAACGTTTTCGGTCGTAGAAACATTATAATTACCATAGTTTGACTCGAAAACCATGCTATAAGAAAAATGTAGTATCCTTGTGGCATAACCTTTGTCAACGAGTAAAATGCCTGCTTCTTTTGGTACGTGGTAATATGTTATGCATGTCGCCATCTTGCAATAAATTACGTGGAAACCAATGTTTGTTTTACTCTTTGAAGACATGCTTCTATTATTTTCGTTTTGTAGTTTTAATTTGCATTATTTGTTACCTCTTCTCAGTGATTATATGCTATGTAGATCTGTCTTTTGTATTTAACATTTGTTTAAAATCAAGTTAATGATATACCTGACCAGTGACATTTATTTTGTAAACAATATAATGCATAGCAAATATTTCTCTATCATGGTGGATTAAATATTCAGATCATTATTATTAGTAAACTTCTTTACTTCAGTCTGAGATAAAGATGCAGTCTTGTATCTGATCTTAGAAACTTCTAGAATGGAAATGTCCTATTAAGCTGGCAGAGTATTTTCGGAAAAAGGCAATTGAGAGATGGTCAACTAGAACGTGTATAGTTTTGTTTAACCTAAGAATCATTCAGTCTGGCCCAAACACCTTAAGCAGAATTAGTTTTATTGTTGTGTACAATTTTAAATTTGGTTAGATTTATTTATTCAAATTATTATTCACTGGAATTACAAAGTGCTCTTTAATATTCTTGGACTAAAACATTAATTTTGGGACTAAAGAAAATTCAGTAAAGAACGTTTTGGATTATATTATTGTGATATACTAAAAGACTGTTAGCACATCACCACATTCCAGACCACTGGCATATTGGTACGTTTGAGAATACAGGCACATCAACACATTCAATATCGGAATTACTTTAGAATACCACTGAAATTCAATTGGAACCTCATACATTTGGACTTGTGATAGAACGTTTAAGAATTTTTAAGATTTAATTCATAATACAGTAACGATTTTTTAAATTTTCACTTTGTAATCTAGGGAAATAAAATAAAAATTGTAGAATTTTATAAAACTTAATGGTTCTCGCTCTTTATCATTATTAAGTTTACGACGATATAGTAGATTCGTAACAGTGTTTCTGACGAGATTATCATTATGATTACAGAAATAACTAGTTTGCAACAGGGTGGTCAATTTTTAAAAAAAGACGTTAGAAGAAAGGGTACAAATACTGAATGGTGAAAGTTAAGATTGTTTCTACACAAATATTCACCCGTAGAAGAAACATTCATTTTGTTTTGAAATAAAAGAATACTCTGGAAAAAGAAAGCGTTTATATTGTCTTATTATTCATCGAACACGTTGCTGTCGAGACACGGCTTTACGGATCCTTGTTTCAGTCCGCCATGATTAAAATATGTAATATACATGACCTATGTCACTGTTTTAATTCAGATATCACGGTGTCCTTGGTTGTCATAATGAAACGTTATTCTTTTCCATCTTGCGTCATGATGTCACATAACTTGAAACCGTTATTGCCCTGCATTGTAGCTTTCAGCACGTGAGCTTGTTACCAGTGGGATTCTTAGCCGTGTGTTACAAAAGGAAACACTGGACAACAAATTTTTACAAAAGTCATGTTACTGAAATAAAATTAGTCAATTCTTATCAATGTTTATGTGCTGAACACGAATATGACAGTCAAATTGCAAAATTGGCTCTAGTTTTTTTGTAATCTGCAAGAAATTAATGTTTACATAACGAAATGCATTCCACTAGTAAAAGGTCAACTGTAATAGCCTACCTATAAAAAATCAAGTCATTGACTACATCTTAGATTTCTTCGCCTGTCTCTTGTACAGCTGTTCGGGAGCATCTCTGAGGAGTGTCCAGCAGTAGTCAGCCAGCATTGTAGTGGACCATTTTCCCTGGTATCTTTGTTCCATTGTTGCGATATCTTGATGAAAACGTTCGCCGTGTTCATCACTAACAATACCACAGTTACTAGGAAAGAAATCCAAATGGGAATGAAGGAAGTGAATCTTTAGAGACATATTGCAGCCAAGTTTCTTATACTTCATCAACATGTCTTCTACTAGTTCCTTATAGTTTTCTGCCCTAACATTTCCGAGGAAGTTTGTAGAAACTAGGCGAAAAGCATTCCATGCTTGTTTCGCGTCACCTTCCAGCAAGTTGTTGAACCGGTCATCTTTGAAAAGCTCTCGAATCTGAGGACCCACAAAAACTCCCTCTTTAATCTTTGCTTCGCTGAGTCGAGGGAATTTTTCATGCAGGTATCGGAATGCTGGCAAAGTCCGGTCAATGGCTTTCACGAAGTTCTTCATCAAACCTAGTTTGATGTGAAGGGGTGGTAGCAAGATTTTCTGAGCCTCAACCAGAGCTGGGTGTTGGATATTCTTCTCTCCAATGGCTACATTCTGCCTGTGAGTCCATTCCTTCCTCATGTAGTGCATTTCCCTTGCTCGGCTATCCCACTCGCATAAGAAACACATGTATTTTGTATATCCTTGCTGCAGTCCCATTAAAAGGGCAACTACCTTCAAATCACCACAGAGGTGCCAGCTGTACTTGTTATACTCAATGGAATTCAGTAGCTGCCTTAAGTTATCGTATGTCTCTTTCATGTGGACAGCATACGCTACTGGAATAGATGGAAGAATGTTTCCATTGTGCAAAAGCACAGCCTTGAGACTCAGTTTCGAAGAGTCCACAAATAGTCTCCATTCTTGTGGGTCATGAGTGATTTTTAAAGCATTCATGAGGCCCTCGATATCGGAACAGAATATCAGATTACTTTCCTTTCTGAAGAAAGGCTCCAATTGCTGGTGGCGCTTTCGATATGCAGTAATTGTGACATCTTCTTCTAGAAGATTCCATTGTTGGAGTCTTGATCCTAGCAATTCTGCCTTGTTCTTTGATAAGTCCAAATCACGAATCAGGTCATTTAGTTCTTCCTGTGTTATTCTGTGTGGGGTTGATGATGCACCACAGTGAAAATCTGGATCACTGCATGCTGATGGACCAGGAGAAGAACAGGTCAACTCACCTTTGTCTTCGTCAGATGAATCAAGAGAATATTCTGCTGGAGGTTCTGGAATAGGAAGTCCCTCACCATGTGGAACTGGTCTCAATGCAGACGGAATGTTTGGGTAGACTATTCTCGACTTCTTTCGCTTCGTTATTCCGCCGGAAAGAGGAGGAACCAAGCAGAAGTAACAGTCATTTAGGTGGTTGCTTGGCTCTCTCCACACCATTGGGACTGCAAACGGCATTGATGACCTTTTGCAATTCAACCACTGTGAAAGCTGTGTTGTACATGTAGCACAGCATATATGCGGACCCCAAGGCTTGTCTTGGTCACCAGCCTTGCATCCGAAGTAAAGATGATATGCCTTCTTCACTTGAGAATTGATACTTTTCTTCTGGTTGGCAAATGTCACTTCCCCACAAATATAGCAAAAATTGTCCGCGGTATTAACACACTTTCGAGGCATTACTGTTCTTTATTGTACGTAAATGGATAAAATAATAAGTTTTATGTAACAGTAGCTTGAACTGTCTCGCACAACGTCTAAAATATTTTAAATGCTGAACCTATCTGATTGGGCTTTATATAGTACACTGCTTACGTCAGCTTCAGCAGCCGCCTGGCATTAGTATAATAGGCCTACACATGTATAGTACACTGCTGACGTCAACTTACTTCAGCAGCCGCATGGCATTAGTATTGCATTGCATCAGAAAATGATGCAATCAACTGTGGATGATGTGAGCATGATGGTATTATGCAATGTTACATCATTATTCCGGATGTTGCTGCAGTCCTACTGGAGAAATTTACACAGTGAAACATAGAAAATGAGGTATATGAATATCTTCAAAACGAGAGCCAATACAAATTTTTCACGGTTATATTCGTGTTCGGCACACCAAAATACTACAGATTAGGGCCTTTTCAAGTCAGTAATGATTTCACTGTTGACCAGTGAAATCAGTAAAATGCAAAGAAAAAACATTAACACTTGAAAAGAACTATTAAGAATGCTAACGTTCATAATAAAAGTGTAGATAAAATGCCTAGCATCTAAAGACACGACACTGCAGCATTGTAATATCACATTTAACACATTCAGCAATAAATATTGGCAGAAGTAGAAATGCGTCTAAATTTATAGGAAACATATTCATAACATTAAAATGGATTGCTTTGACATTGTGTAAATTTCAATCGGCATTAACAGGGTTTTGTAAATTTTGATCGGAAATCATGGGGGGGGGGGCTTGTTGTTGTTATTAGTATGTTGTTCAGCGCTGATATAGATGGAATCGGTTCACAATTAATAATTCCAGTTCAGTACCCACGAATGTAGTTCTAGTCTATTTTTAGAACATTTTTTCCTCTCTCATTTTGGTGGTGATAGAAGAGATTTATTTATGCATTTTTGGTAGGGATTTAAAGGTAACTGTTTATTCTTGATACTGTGAGCTCAGGGTGTTGTTGTCTGTGTGTATTTCGGCGACAGTGCACAGTGAGTAATAAGGCCTTGGTGATGATCCAGAAGTGAAATTTGTCCAGCATCTAAAAAAGAGCAGGTCAACCTTTGACGAGAACTTCACCGTGAAGTTATCTTTGAAGGTATTTTAGATTAACATATGATTTGCATTGATTGTCACACAGTGGAAAGGTCAGTACTGAGAAACAAATGTAGAGAACATATAGTAAATTAATTGTGTCCTATGTCCAGATAACACTTCAAATAAAATGCCCAGTCAACATTGAACAAATAATAGCCAGCATAATTTATCGATGTGCAAAAAAGTTCCAGATTAGTAATACGTGACCGTTTAAATCCAATCAAACTGAAGAAAATGGGGTAAATTCAGGAAAATCGGAATTATTTGGCATTTGAAAATGCATACTCTATGAACTGATTAATTGCTCTTTATCAAACAGCATGTTCCTTACACTTGTCATATTACGAATGCTGCCATTCTGACAACTGTACGACATCGTAATTTGTTTTTAAAGACCTTCTTCTGCAACACCTCATGTGTTGTCCCATACATCAATGGGTTTCGATCTGACACCCATTTGTCTCGTCTAAAAGACAAAGCGCCTTTTTGGAAAGTTGACACTTCAAAAGTGGAATTCAATTGTATAGAACGATTTAAGGGAAGTAATCCTCTGAGGCATACTGGTGTCCTTTGTTCTCTCCCTTAAATGATGATTGGCAACGAAAATAGCGACAGCAACAGTCAGGGATGGAATTGTTTAGCTTGCACAGGTTTATGTGAGATTTTGTCATTAGTTGTGGGAAGTTTTCTTTGTCCACTTTCCTAACTATCATTCAGTGAAAACACAAGAAAAAGATTTGGATACAAACTTCACACATGTGTTAAATATTGCAAACAATTCAAAATAACTTGGAATGATATAAAGGGAACATAGAAACTTACAAATATCAAAGAAGATACTTTGCAATTTTTAGGCAATCGCTTCCTCTAGAAAATGCATTAGAGGTAAAATATATCAGCGTTCCAGATGAGAAATTTTTATCAAGCATTCTGGTATTGTTGTTCATCTGGTAAACTTGAAACATTCCGCCATTTTCAAGACGTATTTGAGTTCCAATTTCACTGATATGTTGGAACCATGTTATGCTCATCTGAAATGATTTTAACTTAAACATTTTTTATTGAACATAAGTTGTCAGTATTTTATATGCTACTCTACATCAGCACCGAACGGGCGTTTGGTCATTGATTTAAAATGATTTTCCATCCTGGCCTTTACTTATGCTACTTTATTTAGTCACAACACACACACACACACACACACACACACACACACACATGCATACATACATACATACATACATACATACATACATACATACATACATACATACATACATACATTGTACACAAAGGACCACTTACATTTCCTCTTTGTTTCTTTGATAAAAATGTTAAGATAAACTAAGAAACAAAACCATAAGTTGACAAAAGGGTAAACTTTTTCTTAAATGTATCACCTCTATTATTCACTTTGGTGACATATTTTTCCAGGCTTTTATATGATAAAACCCAACTCTTCCAATAGGTGAGATTTGGGATGCACAACTTGACTGGTATATATTTTGCAAGATCATCAAAGTTATTATTTCATTTTAAGACATCTTTTCGTGTAATTTTAAAATTTGGACAGGAAGTTTGGATCCATTCCACAAATAATTTCCAAAATTGTTCAGTAACTAAACATTCATAGAGTAAGTGCTCAGTTTGTTCTGTTCCCTCCTTACGGAAGGTGCATTTATCATTATTACTTAAATTAATCCTTTTCAAAAACTTGTTTGTGGCAATAGTTCATTGTAGAAATCTAAAATTAAAGATAATCAATTTTGTGTCTTTTGTCCAACATTTAGCTAAAACAAAAGAGTTTGTCGATTCATTTACACAAATTGCACACCCTATCCTCCTGGACCAAGTTTCATATTTACCATTTGGCTTCAGTATCTTGGTTCTTATCAGATCTTTGTAAATAAATTTGTTCTTTGCTCGTCCCCACGGGAGCGAAGGTTTGTCGAGTATTGCGTGGAAATTATTTCCACTTCAAAAGAACTATTCATTTTCTTTTTCCACTTCAATGATATCTTTGAGATAAGAGCAAAGTACTGTTATAATTTAATTCTGGTTTAACTCGGGTACGCTTCTCTCAAGACACGGGAGAGAATCCGCTACAATAGCGGTGCATAGCAGATTGTCTCTCCTGGCTTCCATGATTGCGACGCTGCTTTATATTTTGCAACATAGCAATCCACAAGCTGGTGCCCAGCTATTTATTCCGTAAGTATTAGTTACGGGGTGCAACTTTTGTTATGATGCATATTTCTTTTTCTTATAAGACACATTATATATTGACGCTACTTAGTTTTATTTACGTCTGATTTCCTCTCAGATTTTCTTTGCGGGGGGGGGGGGGCATGCTCATTACAAACGTGTGCCAAATTCATATTTGCGCACCTGTTATTACTGGTGTCACAACATTGTCGAAATATAACATCGTAATTGTTATGCTTCATTGTCAACATTATTAACGTTTACTATTTACTTTAAAATATAAGATATAAATTCAACGAATAAGACACTCTCGATCCTGAATTCATCTCATTCGCTCGAAGTGATGTGATGTGATGTGATTTGGATTTTTAACGTAGCTTCAACAATTTTTCAGTCATATCGCTACGATGTCTGCAGTGTGGCAGTTTATAGTGATGTCTAGCACTGGGGCATCATGCCGCAGACATGTAGCATGATGTCCCACCCAGACACATTATCCTGACACCAGGCCAACCAGTCCTAACACTAACCTCTTAATGATGAGCGTCAAGCGAGGCATCTGTTAGTGCCATTTTTGTAAGTCTTTGGTATGACTCGGCGGGGATCGAACCTACGACCTCCCGCATCCGAGGCGGACGCTCTAACCACTAGGCCACCGGAGCGGTCATTCGCTCGAAACCAGAAACAGTAAATCAATGTCTCTATATTCAGTTACTTTCTTACATTTTCGTTTTCACTCGAGAATAAATTCTTGATCTAAATACAATAACCATTGACTTACAACAACAAAACAACCTTTATTATATAATTGCTAAGCAAACGAACTTTAAATGATAGCAAAGTTTGTACTGTAGAATTCCCGTGGGGTGGGGGACAGGAATTTTTCTTATAATATTTAGGAAAAACAAGTTCTTGTCGTTAAATTTTCCTTGACAAGTAAGATACAATGGGTGGAATTTACCATTCTCTTGACATAAACACTACTTAATGCCAGCTTAGATAACTTCAGAACCAAAACCTGATTAAAATCAGATCTCCGCTCTCCTAGGCGAAAATCTGACAGCGACCGCTTAGGGGTCATGTTCTGATGACCTTAGAATTAGCCAATGGAAATGCAGCTTTCAAAAATCTGAAGCTGAATCAAATCGTTCGCAACATATTGATGTACTTCACTCAAACTGCTTAGGTCTCACTGGATAGTTTCGTATTTCGACACACACATTCCCTCTAATTTTTAAGGTAGAAGGCATGAGTCTAATTATCACAAGCCTAGCATTTATAAATTCACACATAAGCTAAATCTGCAATGTGGTTTAGATTTACTTTGAGTTAGCCTTGGAAATGGGTTGGCTTGTTGGTGACTGCCTGTCACAGTTAGATGAGGACAGGAGATAAAATGCGTAACTTAGGCTGCAAATGAGCAACCGACGTGGCTTACGTATTTACGTGTATCTGCTACAGAGGTAAATATCTAAAAATCTAGATGGTTGAGGGGTGATGAAACGTGTGCTAATTTGTTATACTACTAGCGAACTTTATTCATGCATAAGGCACATACTGATTATTTTAGCTGCCTTGTCACAGGAAAATATTCAAAATAGCTATTTCCTGTCAAAAATGAATGTAAAATTATGGGGTTGGTGGCAGTGTTGGTTCAGTATAAAAGCTACCAGTTGCATCTGGAATTAACCTTATTGCTGCAGTCAATATTTCACATGTATGCTTTCTACAAAAATCATTAGTTTGTTTTTATTTATATCTCCAGTGTAAAATTATTCTCATTTTTCTACAATTGGTCATTGTTGGATGAAAATTCACTAGATAAACTGTCCAATGAGACCTTAGTCTCTCCAATGCTAAGATATAAGACTTCCTTTGATTGGCTGATAAAATTAGCGATTATGATAATAACATATGTCAACTGAACATGACCCTTAAGCCGTCGCTGTTAGATCAGCATATGTAGATCTGATTTTAATTAGATTGGGAAAAGTGTTGATATCCCAATTCACGTAGACGAAAAAAACACGTCATAAGCATTAAGAATAAGTACTCATTATTATCGAAATCTAGCAAGCTCCATAATACAATTGAGAATGAGGCTCAAGATCTCACTAAACACATTCACTCGCTTATAAATCTAATCAAACTGCAAACAACAAAGATCCTGATCTGCCATAGCATAATGCAACTGACCATTCTTAACAAACTGCACAGGGCCAGATCTTCCGGTGCATTATGCGACGGCAGATAAGGGTCTGTGCAGTTTGAAGTTGGTGTGTGTGTGTGTGTGTGTGGGTGTGTTGGCTTTTCAACGTAGCTTTAATACTTTTTCAGTCATATCGCTGCGATGTCTGCAGTGTGACAGTTTATAGTGATGTCTAGCACTGGGGCATAATTATGCAGACATGTAGCATGATGTCCCACCCAATCACATTATCATGATACCAGGCCGACCATCCCTAACACTAACCTCTTAATGCTGAGCGGTTAGTACCATTTTCATAAGTCTTTGGAATGACTCAGCTGAGGTTCGAACCCACGACATCCCACATCCGAGGCGGACGCTCTAACGGTCTAACCACTAGGCCACCGGAGCGTAAATGTTTGCAGTGGGACTCCACTTATAAGCGAGTAAAGACCGTATAACATTCACACTTCTGTTTATGCAATAAAATCTTATTTAATCATCCTGAACAAATAAAAACTCATCTGAGACAGATCCGCTATAGGATGACATATTGCAATAATCCCTATCATTCACTAAAGGACATTTGAATCGCCTTTTCAACAGCACCCTTAAATTTGATAATTATTCCGGAGGAATGTGGATGGAGGCAAATGTAGAATTCATGGGGTAGAGAGCGATAATCTTGACGAAGGGAAGAATGTAATCATACGACCACTAATGACGAGTGAAGATGTTGAATTTCCGGGTTAGGTCTACACTAGTTGTAAGAAATATATAGACGTTTCTCTTCGGGGGTGCGGTGGAAGAATAATCTAAAGCCATTTCTTTAGCTCATGTGACAAAATACAGACATGAAATGTGTGTATTTTAAAATGTGTGGTAAAAATTAATGTGGAGCAAAATTTTCGGGCAGGGTTTAGGGTTGGGAGGGGGATTGGGAAGGGGATTCAGCTGACACTGGAAAAGAAATTACTTATTGGGATAATTCTGCTTTTGGAGAAAATAATCCCTGAGCGACATTCTAATGGTGAATATTAAATTTAGAATAGTTTTTCCCAAAGGATAAATCAGTTTTGAAGACAATGGGGGTGAGGGTGATGATTAGTTTATTATATGACCATTTTTTTTTTTTTACGTTGAAAGGTGGCATGAATTGTCATGTATGTTCTTCATTCAGGCTTAAGAAAGCATATTACTGAATATTTGTATAATAGTAACAATTTTATAATTTCCATCAGCGATTGTTTTGCGTATGAAAGGTTTTGATGGAAGTTTCGTTGTTGTTGTTGTTGTTGTGGGGTTTAACGCCATTTTTCAGGACACGACAGGTTATGCATGGCGGCCAGTATTAATGGTGGAGGAAGAACCCGGGAAAACCCCTGAAAGAATCACCGACCCACGAGTGGAAGTTTTGACTCGCGAATATACAGTTAGTGTTATTTCGTTGCTAAGTCACGGCTAGTAGGTGTATTTCACTGCTAAGTCACGAATGGGAATATCCTACGAACGTCTGCCTCTCCTTAAAGATTGCATTCACTCATCCGTACATAGTGTTTATGTCCATGTTTTGGATCAGTTTTAATTAGCTCCTATTAATATATCAGGTCGAAAATCATGGAAATCGTTTGAATGTTATGCTGTAACGCTCGGACGATTAAACTATGCATATCACGCGCTGTGTTCATTCATCGCTTGTGCGTTAATATATCGTGAATAATGAGGTTTGGTTCACGACCGTGTTTATTGTTTTCTGATGCATTATTTGAGCGTTTTGGTGCAATGATGGAAAACGTAAACCATCCCATCACTGACCTTTCTATTACAGGTTAGTTTCTGTCACCCACGCACTAGGGCCGTTAAAGGTGATGCACTCATAAATCATTGTAAGTCTATATCATTGTACAACGAAACGTCCCTCGTTGGTGATCGACCTACACAATATTGATACACGAACATTATGTACATAGGTGAAAGGGCCATCCGTAAAAAAACATAATCAATCGGTGTTTTCAAGCATGTACTTGAAGATACTGAGCAAACAAAAAAAGTATCGCCCGGATTAAGATAAGAATGGAAATGTGCTCATAGATCACAAATACCAACAACTGTGCCTAATATGACGTAAACGCATAACTTAATCAATGTGTGACCGACGTATGAAAAGGGCCCACAACGTATTCAATTAAAGATTTATCAATTATTGCAACTCACTGCATGAACATGTAAGGAGCTCAGACGGTATAAATTTCTTTTAAAAACGAACTTGATCTCTTCCGCATTGTAAGGACTTTAAAATATAATATTAGGCTTTCTGATGGCTATTATGTCTTTCGTAAAAGTTAATTCGCACGATCACATTAGAAAGAGATCAACCCTCTCTTCTAACATTTTTTACGTATCTACCGTTATCTGGAACAATATAGGCACTATTGTGCTGAGGTGCAGTAAAGCGCTGTTAAAAACAAATAAACTCCTTTTTGTCAGTAGTGTAGTAGGGCGGAATTGCGACAATGGGAATTAACATTACAAGACACTCCTGGGCCTGTACAGCGACAACATTTTTAGATTTATAGCGACAAAAGGTTGGGACTGTATACGGTCAATAGGAATGGAACAGGTGGGTGACGTAACGGTACTGGACACTGGCAACAATGTTGCAAGGGGTTGACATGAATAACAGCTACTCTTGGTAGAGACAAATACATATATAACACATATACATAGCACATATACATATACATAGATCTATCACATCTAAAATATAAAATCGACTAAACAAAATATTTAGGCAAAAGAGCAAATGTTTTCGAGGCAAACATAAAATATAAAATTGACTGAAACAATTTTTAGGTTAGAGAGCAAATCCTTTCGAAACATATGAGTGGCCCTGCAAAGGGCCGTTGGCTTTCTTATTCTTCTTTTAATTTCTGCCTTGTCTTTTTCTTTCCCACCAGCACCTTATCTATCCTAACACATTCTTCTTTTTCTTCTCTTTTTTCTCATCTCGTCTTCTTCCTTCTCCACTATCTCCTCTTTTTTTCTCTTTTCATTCTCCTCTTCTTTTTCAATCTTAGCATTCCATACTCTCATCTGTTCTTTCTCATATATATCTTCCTTTCCTCCTTTTCCTTTTTAATCAGCTCCTTTACTATTTCCTTGCCTTTTTTGAGATTATTTAACTCCATCATCACATGATTAACGCTACAACACCCATATTAAACCTTCACCAATATTTCCTCCAACATCCCAAGCGTATCTAATACTTCCTGCACACAGAGGTCTCAGTATGAGGTGAGGCAGGATATATCGCTTCTTTTCCTTCTCCTTTTCTTTCTTTTTATCCTCTTTCTCCTCATATATCCCTACTTCGCGGCTATAGCTTCCATAGCCAGCTCATCTAAAATGCGTCCGGCATACTCCAGGTGCATTTGGACTTCCAACAATTTTGCAATTCTCTTATTCATACTTTATGCTGACTAGTCAACGTAGGGTAACCAGACTGACCCTTTATATTTGGGAAGCGCAGACGTGAAGGAAAACATTCCCTGTCACCAAAACACATAAGACCCACATTACTATCTATCACATGAAACGCGCGGACCTAAAAGAAACACTCACTCACTTCTTTACTTACAATCACAAACTACAAACAAACAAAACCTCTGACTGGTTCCTGCTGTTGTTGCTGCTTCTGTTGCTGCTGATGCTCTCTATGCTCTCTCTGAAGTCTGTACTTCTCTGTCCAGTCTTCTTTCTCCTTCTTGATTTTCTCTCCGAAGACCTCTTCTATAAGGTCTTCGGCCACCTTCAGCATCCTGACATTCTCTATCTCTTCAGGCTTGGGTATCAGGCTTTGCAAATGCACGAAGGCTTCATTTAGTTTAGCTAAATTAGAAGGCATCTTCTTAGGTTGACGAGTCAACAATGGATAGTCAGACTGGAGATTTCTTTGCTTTATATGGTTCAAGCGCTGACGCGATTGAAAACATCCCTTCGATTTTTGTTGGGTAAGAATAAAAAAGAGATTATCTTAGGGTGAGGGATAGAGAGAAGTCAAAGAGCATGTATAATGATAAAAATTGGGAACAAATTTTGACAAGATTGACAACGTTGTAAAGTGAAGTTAGATTTCCACTGATGGAAGTCATTGGGCCATCGATGTACACTTCGTTTCCGAGCTAAAGATAAAAGATAGCCATAATGGTCACTAAACCTTCGATCTACTGTGTCATCGTTTCTAGGAGAGTTACCATTAAAGTAAGTCACTAAATGTTCTAAAGAATATCCAAGACTGCGTTGATGAAGAAAATACACACAATATTCTCCACGCGCCATGGAACCTGTGCTTTGTAATTTCACATTATTGAATCGTGTCGTCTGGGCATTTCTTCTCATAAAGTCGATTATATCGTCTTCAAAAGGTGGCAATCCAAACGAATTCAAATACTCCACACAACCCTCTTTAGGAAAGTAGACGGCTACACACTGGGTTCCTGGGAGATGACTGTCGTCCGTGTTGATGACATACGCTTGATGGTCTTGAGGTTTGTGATGAGACAGTTCATCTTTACCACACACAACTGGATTCCAAGAAGCAGTGTACTAACTGTTGTTCAAAAGGTAATAAAGTTCCCAGGCATCCAGTTTTTTTTTTTTGTTTTGTTTTCTTGTTTTTTCTACAATGTTGTTCTTGTTCTGGCCATCTCGACTTCATCAGTATGCCCCGTTCGTCTTCCACGGCTTCCACGAAATCCTCCCGTTCCATTTTCATAGATTCTCCACCATTCAAAGAGGGAAACGTGTCTTCCATAGCTTCTAATAACTTCTCTTAAAAAGTTGATTTCTATCATATTGTCGAATTCGGCATACAAGATGACGTTGACCGTGTGGGGTAGATCTTCTGCAAATTGAAGTTCCATACTCATTTGACCAGATTTGATAGAGTGGAAATGTCCCTCGTCGCTGCCTTGGTCTGGAGTGAAATCAAAGGGCCACAAAGTGTAACCTCCTTCATAATCTTCGTACAAATTGCCGTGACTGGTGTTGCTCCTTAACTGCCCCGTGGCTTCATACAGGGACAAGTACGACCTCAAGTAATTGTTGTGGGAAAAGTTAGGTTTGAAATGTCTGGTACACAAGGTCTTGCCATCGCGACTGACTTCGATTTTGGGCACTCTTTATTGCTTAAAATGGAAATTAGGGCTGCATTACTAACGATGCCACCAACGATTGAACATTTGGGTAACTGTCCTTGGAACAGATGATCCTCGATCTTGGACCGGAGTCCAGAGGCAATGGTGAATGTTTTCACTTCCATGCGTCATATCGGATACTTGGCAGTCGTTCTGCTCAAGTGTGACTGATGTCGTTTCCCGCTTTAGATAACACTTCCACACAACGTACGTGAAGTCTGGCTTCTTAGATAATGGTTTTGTTCTTGTGGGCATGAGCCATCAAATGGAAAATGGTACTGCTGAGATTCAAGCTCAGGTGGATATCCACTCCGTTCCGCAAATACTTGTCTTTCAACCACATGTCTAAATCCAATGATACATAAGTTCTAAACTACGTCCACACCACATCCACAAGGTTTGCTTTTGTAGATCTTGCAGAGAAAAACTGGGTGAAGAAGTGGTCACGGTTGAAGTGGCAGCTGAGGCTGTTTTGAAGGGCATGATATTTGCTTCTTTTTATAGTCGATGACTTGTGAAGCGTCGATCTAATCAATACTGTAGGATATCCATTCCAACGTACTTTGACTTCTTTGACACGGCGTTTTCTCACTTAACGGGTTCTTCGTTCGAGACTGCTTTCGATGTCGTAAACTTCGTATATTTTTTCCACGCGTTCTAACTCGGGCAAGTAAAACGTTTCTTTTAACACTTCTCCGTTAATGTCTTTCAATTTATAGACTAAAATATTAGTGCCACGCACTCGTCCAGTGACACGAAACAATTAGGTTGTCCAGAAGGGTAAGTAACCTTTGTCGAAAGTGCATTTGGTTTTGCCAATGCGCGCCCATTATCCTGCTGCCAATACTCCACCTTTCTTGGGGACAGTCACCGTCGGGGACGTACCGAAGAGGCGCTGAAAAACAGTCACTTTGTTGTCGGTTGTCACATTTTGGGAGGCACATCCGATGCTCCGATGGTAAGATTGGTTGTACGCTTTAACAAGGTGAGGTAAGATATCGATGTACTTGAGAGAGTGTTGATGCGTAAAATATTTCCGCATGCTTTCTTTCAAGGTGCGTTGAAAACGTTCCACGATACTGGCTTTGGTTTCAGGATTCTCGGTGGTGAAAAAATGAATGTCACGGTTCTTTCAGAAGTTCGGTCCCTTTGTCGGTTTGCTATCGAAGAGGGTGACGATCATTTTGTTTCAACACCAGTTCGAGGGCTCGCACTAACTCACTGCTCGATTTGGAAATCAATGGCACGACCCAGGCAAATTTAGAAAAGATGTCGAAGACACACAAAAAATATTACAGCCACGATTGTAGGTGGACAAATGAGAGACATCGGCTGAATCGGCTTGCCACTGATGACTGATGCCTTCAACTCGGGTGCGTTTTCTGGAAAATTTTCGTCGAATGGGTTTGTGTAAGGTGTACGTGGCTTGTTATTATAACCATCGTTGCACTTGATGCAAACGGAGACTTTTCAGGCAAGTTTTGGCAGCACGATACAATTTCTGAATTTCTAAACCCCTCTGTAACCTGCAGGATGGGATGAATCGTAAAAAATACTGGCTAACACCTCCGTTGTTTTAATAAGTCACCCACTCTTCGCTGATGCTACTTTGAATGGGGCGAATGGGGGTTTGGAAACTGTTTTACGTGTCCGACGTACCACGTGAGTAGAAGTGGCGTGTAGTGGTGGCTGTGGTGATAGTTATAGGATGGCTTTGGTTTTCTTTCTTCACCTCTGGTTTTTCACTTCAGTCAAATGAGGAGTCAACATCATCTTTATAACCCAAGTTTTGAGTTCTTTTCGTTGAGAGGGTAGGGGAAGGGGTAAACAATGACGCTGCAATCTTACTAGGGATGGGAGCTGCTGGCTGTGTTTCAAAGACTTTTCCGTTTATGACAAATTTCTGAGATCCATAAACGATAGCAATTCGTGTTTTAGCTGTGACATCTCGGTCAAATTTTGATTCTGAGGTAAATGTGGGGTCCGTTTTCCTTGTCATCGATGCTATTTAATCCATCGTTCGTAAGGCACTAAAGTCAGCTTTCGTCCTTCCTTCGGTTTTCAATGGTCCCTATTATCTTCCTGGAAGCATGGGTAAAATACTTCCCAGGAGTCCCAACGCAAGCCCTACTATTGCTTTGGCAAGAGGTGCTAACAGGGGTAAAAATCCTCAGTGTTGGACCAACATCTTTTTCTTATGACGGATGGGGATTTTCTTTTGGACCATTTGGCGAAGAACGTGTCAGTGTTTGGCTCAGCATTTTTTCTGATGTGGAGACAAAGGTATCATGCCTTTCAAGACATTCAGACAACATTCGTTCACGGTATCAATTACGCCTTTGGAGGCTATTTAAATGATATGTTTCGCATAGTTGGAGAAGCTTTGGACAGGACGGACAACATGTCCCATGTTTCACTTAAGGAGGAGGCAGTCTTTTCCTTTTTGTTTTTTTTGGGGACTGAAGAAGGATGTTTTCTGAGCGGGGGTGACATCTTTGTTTGTTGATTACAGGGCACACACGAAACATACACTGATGTCAATGACTTGGCACACGCCCTTTTATCTTTTTTCGGACTATCGCTTCGTAAAAAGGTGACGATGTGTTTTCCAAAATCGACAAAAACAAATCCTCCCCTCTGGCTGCTCCTCTTTTTCTTTGGACGACTGTGTCATTTCTGGGGGTGACGTCGATGCTTGGCTAAGCGTTTTGTTTTTCTTCGGATGATGAGACTGTTCATTTCTTTTTCCTTTTCCTTTTTGGACAGGAGAACGACGATGGTGATGGTGTGCACTTCTTTGAAGGAACATCTTTGGGTGTTCCGGACAACAACACAAATGCACTGAAGACCATGCTTGACACGCGTCCTTTCATCTTTTTTTCTATAAAGATTTTGTTCAAACTGTTTAAACTGATTGACCATATGTTCTATGCCAAACATTCTCCACTGTGCTGGCTTCTCCTTTTCTTTGGACGATAGGGTCTTTACTAGTGGTGACGTTGATGATTCGCTAAATGTTTTTGTATTTTATGTTGAGACTGTCCTTGTCTTTTTCTTTTTCATTTTAAGACAGAAGAACAACGATGTGACGGTTTGCACTTCTTTGAGGGGGTATCTGTGGGTGTTCATGAGCACATAAACACTAATTCCAGTTGTTTGCCTCAGGTCTTTTTATACTGGAATGCGTCGCCACTGATTGTTTTTATTTCGTATCAACTTGATGACAGGCATCACACGTCATTAAGGGGTTCGCAAAGGACTAACTCTTATTCTTTTATTGCAAACCTGTGAAAGTGAAGAAATTCAAAGAACAGAGAGAGAGTGAACAAAGACACAGAAGAAGTCTATGAACTTTGTAATGGGTTGTGTTGTGAATTGGATTGTAAAATTTGTACCAGAATATAACAGCCATACAACCCAAGTGTTTCTTGATTTTGATTTTTAAAATAAGGACCTACACTCACGCACTCACACACATCATCATGGGCCCAAAAGAAACCTGATTTTGAGTTTTAATTGATTTTGGAAAATGAACAGTATCTCTTTTCGAGAGAATTGGGTGATTCTGAAAAGGATGGGTGTTTATTTTTCGAAAAGCAAACCCAGGAACGGGAATCAATCATCTTTAACTGCTTTAAGCCTTTACTACAGCCAAGACCTTCTTCTGGACTTGTTCCTGCTGATGATTTGGTAGGAATACTAGGATAGATATCTCAGGTGTAGTACCATTGTTGGGATTTTTGGCTCGAGAAGGTCTTTTTCTCTTGGGTCCCACTAAAGAAGTCTGATACATTTATTTTAGACTCCTTAACTGTGCCAAAATCTCTAAAAAAAATACCGTCACCGTTTAACTTTTGCTGTCTTTCTTCTCTCCTAGACCTTGTTTCTTCTCTGCTGCTTCTTCTGTCGATTTCTTTTTGCCTCTTCTTCTCGCTGTTGCTGATGAAGGAGAAAATCTTGTTCCGCTTATTTCTGCTGCTGTAAAAATTTCTCCAATTCTCCTTTCGGTCTCTGTTTAAAATCCTCGACGTGTGGTTAGGAAGGAGAAGGTGGCGAAGGTACTGGTACTGGAGCAAATTATTGCAAAGAAGAGAGAAAATCCACTAAATCCCAATTAAAATCAGTCTCTTCTGGAAGTAAGCCCGTGTTGACTTTGGTAGCCGCTGTTATATCATCGCATTTTGTCTCCACGGCCGGTGCACCCCAATTTAACGTCTTCTTAGTTTCCGTCATGTTTGAAAACTTTGTCGCAATGATTCACTGCGCACCGCCGCTAGTGCATCTATATATAGGGAATGTGACGTCACAGGTTACTCTCTTCGGATTGGAAGACAGACTTCGCACTGTGGCTGTATTTTGTAACGCGTATCATGATTGGTGAAAAAAAAAACTCAATCCGTTTCGATCAGCTTTTCCACTATAAATAACCCCGGTTCGCTTCATTCCCTTCACCTGTTCCCGTCACAAGATGTTGACTAACGTTGAATCATCTACCCTCGTATCGTCGATGCTGTTCCGCACGGAATTACCCATGTATGTCAAATCATCATGGAAAATCATCCGGATCACCGATACGAGCGTTTGGAAAAGAAGAATCTCTGTGGATAGACAAGGCTGTCTGAAGAGAGTCCTCATCTACGGTCCAGAAGTAAGAAGAAGTTTGAGGAAGAGAAGAAGATCGGTACGATGCCCTCTATGTTATCGGAATTATGTTTACAAAACCCCATGGCCCTTTTCAGCGCCACTTCATTGCCTCGAAAAGATACGTATTTTCTCTTCCCTAAAATATTTTATTCGATTTTATATTTTATGTTTGTCTGGAAAAGATTTAATCTCTTGCATAAAACTTTTTTATTCGATTTTACATTTTAGGTATGATAGATTGATTTTCATAAATCTATGTATGTGACCTATGTCTATGTCTATTCTGTTATATGTCCCGTCCTGCCAAGCGTTCTAGCCCCCTCCCCCCCCCCCGCCACTGTTTGCTGTTTGTCCCGATTGAGGTCAGCCCCTTGCAACAATGTTGCCAGTGTCCAGTACAGTGATGTCACAGTGTTCCATTCCTATTGTCCGTATACAGTCCCAACTCTTTTGTCGCTATAAATTTTGTCACCATACAGGCCCATGGTGTGCCTAAAAGGGTTGTCTCTATACAGGCCCGGGTGGGGTGTGTGTCTTGCAATGCTAATTCCCATTGTCGCTATACCGCCCCACTAAACTACTTTTGTCTACTCCGGAGTTAAGAAGCATCGTTGAAAGTGGGACAAGTATACTGATGTTTGTTTCAAAGTCATTCGCATCGAATGTTTTGTTGACATTTCTATTGTTTCAACAAAAAATAAAATCAGTATATCATTTTTTGCTGAAACTGAATAAATACATTTTGTACAGTGCACATTATTTTGTAATAGTTTAACCATATTTGAATCCCTTTCAAATCTGTAAACAAAAACACATTGTTGTTGATCTCGTCATTGTTACTTTTATATTAAACTCATGGAATGTTTATACTCATGGAATGTTTATACTGATGGAATGTTTATACTAATGGAATGTTTATACTGTCTCTTTTATATAATGTTTAGTTAATCAAATTATATTTGTTTGTTATTATTTATGTTTTGTAACATTGTGCTATTATTTATATTTTGCATAGGGATATTCATTAGGTGTTTATTTTGTTTTCGCTGTGACAGCTCAACATCTGCGCCTTTTGCCATTTTATTTAAATTCGCCGAGCCTTGAAGTTTGACTTGTCCAGTAACACTTAGAGTTCTTCAAATGTATGTAGAGGAGTTTTAGGGCACCTCAGCACAAAAGTGGCGATGTGGTACCAACTAAGGGTAAAGTTGGAAAAATGTCTATAAATGTACAGTACTAGAATTTTGATTTCCTGATGTATTCATGTTTGCATGCATTGCATATGCATAACCCATGCAACTTAAAGAGACCAGGTGGTTCCTCTGTCCCCGCCTAAAGAAAAAGAAAAATGAGCTTGAAACAGCCGGAACCTTTCGTAGAGAATTTTTTAAAAAAATATATGGTTAAAAGTATACCCAGAAAACATTAAGAATACAGCAACTTATGGTGGCTTGGGTCCCCACCAAGGGTCATATCCCGAGGACCCCTTGGATACGCGTTTAAGCCCCTTACCCCAATTATATTCCTGAAACCGTCCCTGTTCTTTACTACTTACTCATTGTCATGCGAACGGGCGATTCCATACTATAAGACAACAGAAGCATTTATCCCCGCACCGCTTTACATAATATTATTGGAAAAAATCTGACTGTTTCGAAACGTAATATACCGATTGGTCAATCTTATTTAAGTCAGATCTTCAAACTTATTCCTCGGAATTTATCGACTCTGCTGGAAATATGAGTTGTTAATCTTCAATTGGCGAAATTCGCACGTGTCAATATCTCCTATAGCATCTTCTCTGAGGTCACATGATTAACAATAAATAATTTTTCCCAAAAATCATTCCCATCTTGTGGCTACGTACGCTACCTGCCAATACATCCATCCCTGGTATAATTGGTTCCTCGTATTGATTTTGCGTTCCCCTATAATTCATTTGGACATAGAGATAGCCTTAAGTGGATATTAACACTAGAACTGTAAGGTAAGTCCAATCTAGAGTGAATACCTCTTGATGTAGTATGGTTCGTCAGTAACACCATGTATGGTTAGAGATTAACGCAATCACTGCATACTCTGTTCTACATTATTCTATTTTTCATTTTATATTAGTACATGTTGTACATTGTATTTTGCTTTAATTTATTTTGCATCTCTCTCTCTCTCTCTCTCTCTCGATCGATCGATCGACCGCTCTGGTAGCCTAGTGGTTAGAGCGTTCTCCTCGGATGCGGGAGGTCGTGGGCTTGATCTCCGACCGAGTCATATCAAAGACTTAAAACAATGGTACTAACAGCTGCCTCGCTTGGCGCTCAGCATTAAGAAGTTAGTCGGTGTTTGGACTGGTCGGCCTGGTGTCAGGATAATGTGACTGGGTGTGACATGATGCTACATGTCTGCGGCATGATGCCCCAGTGCTCGACATCACTATAAACTGCCACACTGCAGACATCGTAGCGATATGACTGAAAAATTGTTAAAGCTACGTTAAAAATCAAAATCACATCATATCACTTTCTCTCTCTCTCTCTCTCTCTCTCTCTCTCTCTCTCTCTCTCTCTCTCTCTCTCTCTCGGATATACATTCAAGGTTACATCTTTACATCTTATATAATTTTTTCTAACTTGTATATACGTGATATTGGATTACTGAACTTTGAAATCTCCAAATTTCATTTGCGTATGTTTACTATTAGACATGCCAATATTCTACATTGCGTCATTCCATTTCTAAGTCCCCTCTCTGAATTATGACCATATATTTGATGACATGTTAATCACCATCATGGGAGTTACAAGATAGCACTGTGAAAGTTACAATATGTTTGCATAATGGAATATTGTAGTGCACGCCATCTGTTGTCATATTGGGACAGTACTGTAACGGTCCATTATGAGGCAAATGAAACTGTCAGATTGATCATTGAAGAGATGTAAACGTCCTGGGTCCAGTATATAGTATATTCTAAGCATGGAAGACGTAGCCACGGATTCCATAATTCACCAAAAGCCTTGATTAACTTGGTAAATATACATATATAGCCTTGGTAAACATGATATTTAGCATCGTACGGAGTAAGGGTGTTAAAGGCCAACTCCTTATGTCTGTCCGTGCGTACTATATATATATATATATATATATAAAACTCATTCTATATAAATGAAACCTCACCAAAAGTACTTTATAAGTCCTTGGTATTGTGAAATATAGGTAAAAAAAACAGTGAATAGATTTGTTTCGCTTCCTTCCATGGAACCCATTAGATAGCATTTTAAGGTTATTTATCCTGACACCGGATTCTGAGAAACTAATAGTATATTTAAATGTATTTAAATTTATTTTACTTTATTTGATTGTAATTGTAAACCGCAACTTCGACAGAACAATGGTGTTTTGGTTAGCTTCCATATTTTCACAAGTCGATCTACATATGTGGTACATGTCAATCGCCTTTTAGCCCGCAGCCATTAGTTCAATATAATGAGTTTTCTCAGCACCTTGGAATTATGGAATAATTGGATAGAAACATTCCTCACTTGTCAGTAATAATTACTAAACAAACTAACTTTCTCAAATTACAGAGGAAATCATAATATAGGTAATAACAGACATACATAGGTACTGGCATATAAGTGATGCGGATTTTAAATCAAAGAGAACAATATTTATTGGTCTAGTTTTATCTTTTGGTGTTAATAACGGCCCTACACCGCCCAAAATTTAACACTTTTGCAGATCATTACACCGAAACTATCAAATTTATTCAGTTCTATTCATGTTTATTTTGACGGAAAGACTTTGGCTTTGTCATAACTGATCAATGTGAAAATTGTATTGAAAATGCCAGACATGAATGAGGAAACTTCGTGTGCTTCGTTTTAATGCAGCGTGTAAAGAAACAATCGTTGGATCTGTAACAGGGGTAAGTTCATGCACGTCTTTGTCTTCATTAACAGGGGCTCATTCATGTAAGTCATTGGTCTCTCTAACAAGGGCACATCTATGCGAATCGTTGGCCTCTGTAACAGTGTAAGTCCGAAAAAGTATTTGGCTCTGTAACAGGGACACATCCATGCAACTCATTGGTCTTAGTAACAGGGGCTCATCCATGCAAGTCATTGACCTCTGTAACAGTGATACATCCATGCAAATCGTTGGCCTCTGTAACAGGGGCACATCCATGCAAGTCTTTGGCCTCTGTAACAGGGGCACATCCATGCAATTCATTGGTCTTTGTAACAGGGGTAAGTCCATGCAAGTCTCAGTAACAGGGCTCGTCCATGCAAGTCAGTGGCCTCTGTAACAGGGGCATATCCTTGCAATTCGTTGGCCTCTGTAACAGGGGCACATCCGTGGAAGTCTTTGGCCTCTGTGACAGGGCACATCTATGCAAATCGTTGGCCTCTGTAACAGGGGCAAATCCATGCAAGTCTTTGGCCTCTGTAACAAGGGCACATCTATGCAAATCGTTGGCCTCTGTAACAGGGGCAAATCCATGCAAGTCTTTGGCCTCTGTAACAAGGGCACATCTATGCAAATCGTTGGCCTCTGTAACAGGGACAAATCCATGCAAGTCTTTGGCCTCTGTAACAAGGGCACATCCGTGGAAGTCTTTGGCCTCTGTAACAGGGCACATCTATGCAAATCGTTGGCCTCTGTAACAGGGACAAATCCATGCAAGTCTTTGGCCTCTGTAAGAAGGGCACATCCGTGGAAGTCTTTGTCCTCTGTAACAGGGGCACATCTATGCAAATCGTTGGCCTCTGTAACAGGGGCACATCCATGCAAGTCTTTGACCTCTGTAACAGGGGCACATCCATGCAATTCATTGGTCTTTGTAACAGGGGTAAGTCCATGCAAGTCTCTGTAACAGGGCTCGTCCATGCAAGTCAGTGGCCTCTGTAACAGGGGCACATCCTTGCAATTCGTTGGCCTCTGTAGCAGGGGCACATCCGTGGAAGTCTTTGGCCTCTGTGACAGGGCACATCTATGCAAATCGTTGGCCTCTGTAACAGGGGCAAATCCATGCAAGTCTTTGGCCTCTGTAACAAGGGCACATCTATGCAAATCGTTGGCCTCTATAACAGGGGCAAATCCATGCAAGTCTTTGGCCTCTGTAACAAGGGCACATCTATGCAAATCGTTGGCCTCTGTAACAGGGACAAATCCATGCAAGTCTTTGGCCTCTGTAACAAGGGCACATCCGTGAAAGTCTTTGGCCTCTGTAACAGGGCACATCTATGCAAATCGTTGGCCTCTGTAACAGGGACAAATCCATGCAAGTCTTTGGCCTCTGTAACAAGGGCACATCCGTGGAAGTCTATGGCCTCTGTAACAGGGCACATCTATGCAAATCGTTGGCCTCTGTAACAGGGGCAAACCCATGCAAGTCTTTGGCCTCTGTAACAAGGGCACATCTATGCAAATCGTTGGCCTCTGTAACAGGGACAAATCCATGCAAGTCTTTGGCCTCTGTAACAAGGGCACATCCGTGGAAGTCTTTGGCCTCTGTAACAGGGGCATATCCATGCAAATTGTTGGCATCTTTAACAAGTTCAAATCCATGCAAATCGTTGACCTATGTAACAGGGCCAAATCCATGCAAATCATTGGCCTCTTTGACGGATAGACTCGTGCAAATCGTTGGCCTCTGCAACAGGGGTACATCCATGGAAACTGTTGGCCTCTGCAAAAGGGTAAATGTATACAAAGGTTACTTAAGTTCCTTACTCTTATGTAAAACTAAACGTAGAGCAGACTTGTTCACCTCTCAAAGAAAACGTTTTCTCAGGATTTCTTTTTACCCTGAGTCGTTTTTTCTCCAAAGGAGAAAATAGGCTAAAGGAATTTCTCCCTTGTAAGCTAACCTGTCTCGCAAAATAGTTTTCCCCTTGACCGATTACTTCTGGGAACAATGTCCTCTGGGTAGACATTTTCCTGGAAAATCCTACTCGAGAGTAACTTTTTTTTGCAGGAAAACACTAATGTAAAGTAATACTTTTTCCCAGGAAAAACTACTCTAGAGTGTTTGTTTGTTTTCTTTCTGGGAAGCACTATTCTTGAGTCTCAGTACACACATTACTGCGGTATCACATACGGGGTATTACATACGGGTACTTCAAGATTAAGGAGCATATGTGTAATGAAGTGTCAAAACCCATTTGAAACAGGATTGGGGTCTACGATCTTCAGCGGAACCTCACTAATATGATTCGGCATGAGTACCCCGGCTCAGGATGAGCGAACACACAAGATTTGCTCTGAGTAGTTTGTTTAAAACACAGCTGGATCTAATGCACTTGAAATTTCAGGAACGCATCTAATACGAGCCCTGACTCAATATTATAACTAAATGTTTTTCCTTCTTCAACATTTCTTTCTTAGGTGCGGCTTGTTGAAAATTGTGGCAGATACGACTGGGGCGGAGGTATTGGAGTAGCATTTCCCCGGGAAATATGATCTGTTTTAAGGGGGAAAAATAATCACACAGCTACATTTAACTTATTGAAAATAGACCTAAGCGTAGTGGGGTGGGAGTGGATTGGGGGTGGATATTCAATTGACACTGGAGAAGAAATTACTAAGCAGAAAAATTCAAAGCGACTTTTCCGATGATAAATATAGACTTTAGAATAGATTTCCCCAGAAGATAAATGACTCTTGAATATAATGGCGGTGGGAGTTGGGGTGGGTGGGGGTGAATCGATACTACTCTAGATGTGTGACCATTCTTTACAGGCAAAGGTCGCATGATAATGGATTAAGTACTTTTTTCTTTCAAGCTGAAAAAGACGTATTTCTGACTTAGTAATCTTTATATTATATTAATACATTTTATATAATAATTTGCATCAGCGTTTGTGTTACATATATAATGTCTCGATGGAAGTTTTCACTGAAGAATGTACAGTACGGGTACTTCATTGCAAAGTCACGGATGGGAGTATCCTACAAACTTCTGCGTCTCCTGTGAGACTGCATTCGCCATATCCGTACATAGTGTTTATATCCATGTTTTGGATCAAGTTTAATAAACCCCTATTAATATATCAGGTCAAAACTCATGCAAATCCTTTGCATGTACGGCTGTACCACCCGGAACAGAGTATGCATATCACGCGTTGTGTTCATTCATCGGCTTTGCATTGAGATATCGTGAATAACGAAGCTAGGTTCACGATCGCATTTATCTTTTTGTGATGCATCATTTGACAGTTTGGGAACAATAATTTTATTGATGGCGGCCCAAACCATCCCATTGCTGACCGGTCTACATACAGGTTAGTCTTTGCGTCACTCATGCAGTTGAGCAGGTTTCTTTATTCCTTCTGTAAAAGGTGATGCGCTCATAAATCATTATATATGTAAGTATTATGTATATTTAATTTTCATTGTTTGTTGGTTTTATATATATATATATATATATATATATATATATATATATATATATATATATATATATATATATATATATATATATATATATATATATATATACACATACATACATACACACACACACATATATATATATATATATATATATATATATATATATATATATATATATATATATATATATATATATATATATATATATATATATATATATATATATATATCTTGTGGGATATGTACGATTGTATCTTGTAGCTGATCTTGTCCAATATCAAGTTCATTGTCTGCCTGATGAAGATCATTTTATCTTTTATATTCTGAAAACAACTAATTGATAGCTAGTATTTTCTCTCTGAGCGTTGATTTAATATTACAATCATTATCAGTAGAAGAAAACTTATTTAGCTTGCTCTAAGTAAAGGTCATTGTGTTTACCATGTTCTTTATTATAATTTTAGTTACAGAACTTGTCTAATTATACCGTTTCCGTTGTTCCTGAAATGAACTTTTGTCTTACATCATCACTTTTTTGTGTCTAAGTGGGTTTGTTTTCAATACTATCTTGTTTATCTAGAAATTATTCATTCGTACTAGAAGATCTTGAGACAGGATCATTTGTTGTGTTCAGTGTTTGACTTGGGCTGAAATCATTTTATTCAAATTATTCTCTTAGTAAAATACAGACTGCTCTATAAAATTCTTGGGAAGAGACATTAACTGGGAATTGTAGGGAATTTAAACCAAATAACCTTAGATTATATTACAGTGTTTTAACAAAAGACAGTTGGCACACCATTACAATTCATGTAATTGGTACATTAGAACATTAGAGACTACAGGACACTATAGACACATCAACACCTTCAGCGTTGAAAATTATTCGGAATACCAGCAACATTTATTCAGAACTTTATTAATTAAATCTTGTGTTAGAAATTCTAGGATTTAGTTCCCAATACCGTAAATTAGTTTAACATTTTTACTCTGCATTCTAGGGAAATAAGTTATTTGTTCAATTTTACAAAACTTGTTGGTCTTCGCTCTTTTCTATTACAGTCGAAATGTAAGTCTAAATCATTGTACAACAAAACGTTTCTCGCAGGTGATGGATACCAAGTAGGCCTACACAATCAATTTTGATGCACGAACATTCTCTACATAGGTCAAAGGGGCATCCGTATAAAAACTTAATCAATCGGCATTTTGAACCTTGCACCTATAAATACTGGAGAAAAAATATCGCCCGGATTAAGAACAGAATGGAAATGTGCTCATAGATCACAGATACCCATAACTGTGCCTAATATCACCTAAACTTAATCAAAGTGTGAAGGACGTACGGACGGATGGACAATAGTTACGCTATTTGTCGATAACATAGAGCACACAACGTCATTCAGAGACTTTGTTAATTATTGCAACTCACTGCATGAACATGTAATGAGTTCAGACGGTACGAATTTGTTAAAAGTCGAACTTGAGCTCTTTTGCCATGGTACGGACTTAAAAAACAGACCATTTGGCTTTCCTGTGATTATTAAGTCTTTCGTAAATGTAAATTCGCATGAACACAAAAGAAAGGAATCAAACTTCTCTTATAACATTTTTACGCATCTCCGGTTATATATACCTCTGAGATACTCGTCAAAAAGAAGGCCATCCCATCTGTTCTTGTACCCAAGTTACGCACCGTCATTCAGATATCGAAATAAACATAATCTTCTTTAGGATATACACATTTTCGCTGTGTTATCAATGATTACCAGTTGGGGAAAAAGAGGGAGTATCGTTTCTTTCAATTTTTTTAACCAACACAATAATGCAAAACTCTTGAGCGAAACGAAAATATAAACGTACTATTTTTGTACCATAGCCTTTATTTTTTAAATGTACACATAGAAATAACTAAATCTGCGTCAAATTTTACACAATATATCTTTGTAGAACATCCTTTGTAAACACGCATACTATTTACAAGTGTATTTAATAGCTCTTGGAAATGTTAGTCAATTAATGCAATTGTATTTCGTTGACCCCATCTGATGATCTCCACCTATTTCTTTATTTAGCAATAAGTCAATTCACGTGTCATCCTATGTAGACGAATGTCCATTAACCACAATGAAAATGCCCATTCTGTCACAGAAATGGTAAACTTCTGCATGAAAGACAATGCACATTTGGACTATAACCAAGGACACCATACGGACAAGTATACATTGTCAATATACACGGTAAAGCGATGATTTCGTATCAGTTAATGTTTACGGTAAATCCACGTGCTTAAAGATAAATCGTCCATAAATGCAGAATAAATCAGCGCTGCTTTGTGTCCCATTCGCTTCACCGTGACGGCGTTGATGGATCATTACGAGACGATCCATTACGTGGCATTATACTTCCATGTTCCAGTACTGTACTTGGCTCGATTAAGATTTTATGAAGCTCAATGCCGATGCTGTTGAATTCGAAATTAACTATCCCTTTTGCATCCAGTGTTCGAGTTATATGGTTTTTGTCATAACACAGTTCATACACGGGCCTCATAAAACATTTTTCTATCTTTGAATATAATAGTGTCCAATTATCGAAACGATTTATGCTATAAATTTGTTTACAAATTCGTATTTTCCAAAACAAAACTGCACTGGACGGAGTAAATAGCCTTGCGATCATAGGATGAATCTTGCAAGCAATGAAAAACCTTCCGAATTCATTCCTATCAGGTAACTCTGTATTAATTCTTTCTTTCTTCATAAAATCATGTAATTTGTTGTCATCATTTTCATCAAAGATATGTGTATTATTCAGTCAGTAAAGACACATTGCAAATTGCGATCAATCAATAAAGACACCTTGCAATTTGTAATCAATTAATAAAGACACCTTGCAATTTTTCAGCAATATTAACAGAGTCCTAGTCGTCATTTACAACATTATTTAATTATTAGCTTACGATTAAGTATTAAGAGATGAAATAATGTAATAATCTATATCTAATAGTACAATTTTTTTCGAATTGGGTGATAACTATAACTCAAAAATGAAGACAGGAATAATTTCAAGGGAGACAATGTATGGCGAAAAGACACAGCTGTGAAGTTATTTATACTCGATTGTAATTATGGCACATCTGCTACATGTTGTGTTTTCAAAATGCTTTGTTTAAGAAACTTCTTTAATGAACACTTGATAATTTGGATAGTGCGTAAATGAATTGGAGAAAACACTGTTAAAATATACCTGTTTAGGAGAGAAAGCGTTTCTTTATCTTCTCCTTCCTTTCGTAGACATGATTTCTTTTTGAATAATGCACTCCTGTACTACTGAATGGTTCCCTGAATATCGTAATCCAGTCTTATAAGATCCGAATACTGACAGCTAAACAGCCCAAGAACAAAGTTTTTAAAAAGTATCCATTTAATATTGATGCTTAAATTTTACATCAGAATGATACACGTGTTCCGTTTTACATTCACTATGCTGGGGAAAACACCATGCATTTTGCAATATTGAACAATGTTAGCAAAAATATTTCAGCTTTATCTAGAAAAGATGAAAAACAATAACAGAGCATTCAAAAAGTCAAACGAAATGTTATCTTCAGTAAAATTCAGAAAGGAGTTTAAAAAACGATTGATATTTAGAAATATTAAAATGTTTAATTATTAATGCATATATTCAAAGCGTCAAGTGGGACAATCTACTTCTGGAATAAAATCACACTGTATTAATAAGAACATCTGGACAAAAATTGGTAGTATTTAATGCGATCCCAAACTTACAAAATATAAAGTGTACCCGCGTGTAGACTGGTTTGTATAAAAAAGTATTATTGAAAAGTGTGATAATAAAGAAAATGTGGTCTACGCTGCAGCGAATGTTCCATTTGAATCATTATGAAATAATTGTAAAATTGGTATATCATGGGAAATTATCATTTGTAAGAAAAAGTGTATCTTATATATACATGACTTTTTTAAGTCAGGAAAATAAAAATAAAATTAACTAAAAACATATTCAGTATAATCGATATCTTATCTTAGACTGGTTTATTTTAAATAACTTTGCAAACACTTAGTTGTTAGATAAATCTAGTATACCTTGGGCAGGATTATCTATCTATATTATTCTTACTGTTTAACTGAAAGCAAACAAATATGGAATATTAATTTTCACATATGAGAACCTATTCAACATATAATGTTATTTTATTTTATTTTTTCATTTTTTTTTGTTCTTAATATAATTTCATTCTATTGTTATGAAGTGAAAATATCCAATCCGTACCATGACTCTTCCATGAGATACACATAGTAAGAAAGATTTTGCTGTGTACTATTGAACCCAAATCTAACGCCATCATTCTGATATCAAAATAAAGAAAACTGGAGCTTCTTTAAACCACTCTAATGATAGCAGATTTAGTTTTTATAACAAGGATTACCAGTAGTGGAAATAACGGGAATATCTGTGCAAACTTGCCAAACTCGGAAGTGGAACCAACACCGAAGTTGTCTTCAGCTTGTAATTTTGAATCGCACGCACAGATAATGTATGCATCAAATTAAATCAAATCTCTCTGTGATGTATTCTTTGTAAACGGATATACTATTTATGGGTATAATAAAATTGTTTTAGGTCAACTAGTCATGTGGTACATTTTTATTTCGTTGGTCCCATTTGGCGATGACATCGCTCAATTCACGCCCTGGTTCATTATTTAGCAAAAACGACTGTATGCCTGTCATCATATTTACACCAATGTTCATTAACTAGCGTATATGTGCAGACACGACTGATGGAAACGGTCTTTTCTCAGGTCTTTATAAATATTTGTTTAATGAAAATATAAAGAGAAACGTAATCTGACTGAAACATTGTGTTTTGGAATCATTGTTATTAGTGGGTCTGGTTGACCTTACGAATCAATGAAAACGTCCAACCTGTCAAAGAAAAGGTGAATTGATAACACATGCACGCATTAAAGACAATTCGGCATTTCAGTAAAACCACGGACCCTTTATAAACAGCATAACATTTTATATAGCGAGGAATCGCTCTCGGTCTTTGTTTACCAAAGGTTGAAATACTTACGGATGTATAGTCCATAAAGATTTAATGAGCGCTGATTGATGCCGACTCACTTCCCAGTGACAATGTTGATGGATCATTATGAAAAACAGCCCACTAGATGGCATTGCATTGTCATGGCCCATTACTGTATTTGGCCAAAAAGCAATTTAGTGGAACAGTCCGCCGATGTACGAAATTAGACTTTCTCTTTTGCAGTCAGTCGTGAAGTTATGCAACTTTTATATTGGACTGAATTGTTATTGTAAAATCAGTTTTAACACGGGCCCCGTAAAACAGCTTTCTGGATCTTCAAATATAATAGTCAATAATATATTGAGGAGATGGTTTATTCAACTCTTTTTCAAAAACTTTTTGTAATTTTGGTTATCCACTGGACTGCACTGAGCGGAGGAAATAGCCCAACGGAAAATAGGATTATCCGTGCAACATATGGAAAACATTATCCGGAATTCATTTATATCAGGTAACTAATCATGTCTTTCTGAATATATTAGGCAATTATATGTCATCCTTTTCGTCATCGATATATGTTATTTTCCAGTCAATAATGACAGTTTGCAATTTGTACTCAATATTAGACATTTAACAGGATACTACTCGTTATTTATTACAGAATGTATACGTAGTAGCTTAGCATCAAGTTTTCATCAGATCAAAACTTATATATAAATCCTAAAACTTGAATAGAATTGATGATAATGATACCTCAAAACCGAAGACACATAAATAATTTAAAAGAGACATGCAGAAAAATGAATACATAATAATACTTTAAAAAGGCAACATGTAAATAAATATAAAGTTGTGCAACTATTTATACTCGATTGTAATTATGTTCCATTTGCTCCATTCTGTATTATGAAACCGCTTCGTGAAAGACATTAATTCACCACTTCGAAGGTGGCTTGTTAATAGGTGGGAACGTAACTGAATTGGAGAAAACACTGCGCAAAATAGCCTTATTGTTGGATTCTTCTTGAATAATGTAGACAAGACTTGCTGAATACCTGCGTATTTAATGATCCTCATATTTACAATTTAAAATCCCAAATATGAAGTTAAAATGCATCCATTTACTATTGACACTGTTGCTGGCTGGAGGAACGTCGCTTAATCGTGTACTTTACATCAGAAAATGCATGTCTTCCGGTATGCAAACAGGTTTATGCAGAAGAAGATATAAAACTTTTATTAACATAATATTTGACACTTTTATTGTAAATTGTCCTTCATATACATTTTCAGAGACATGGAATCGCAGTTTTAGAGTATGATATATATATGTTATTACGACTCTATGGTCCTAAAATTAGTACGAAAAGAGCGAAAACCAAATAGTTTTGTAAAAGTTAACAAATAATTTATTTCCCACAATTATAAAGTGATTATTAAAAGAAAACTTACAGTATTGTGAATTGAATCCAAAATAGTCCTAAATGTTTTATCACAAGTTCAAATGTATACGTTCCAATTGAATTTCAGTTGTATTCTAAATATATTCCAATATTGAATGTGTTGATGTGCCCTTAGTCTCGAGCGTGGCTATGTGTCAATGACCTGAACTGTGATGATGTGCTAACAGTCTTTTAATGTATCACAATAATATAATCCAAGAATGTTTTTTTCTGAAATCACTATAATTCCAAATTAATGTTCAAGTTCATAACTTTGTGTTTCCAGTGAATAATAATTTGAATAAATAATTCCACCCAAATGAAATACTCAACACACAAATAAAACTAATTCTGCCTATGACGTTAAATGCAAGAATGAGTAATTTCTAAAGTAAATAACGTTATATAAATAGCTATACACAAAAGTAGAACCAGGATGAGGGTCAAACGTTTATTTCTAGAATATTCTAAGTTTTCAGCCAGACAAGGTAATAATACTAAAATTATAATAAAAATATGGAAAACTAGTTTTGTCGGATGGATATACCGCACTCCCAAGGTCGTGCAGTATTCCATCGAAAAAACTCGTTCATATTTTCCCATACAAATGCAGTAAACTATAAATATATTTTTTATGACGATGCATATCTGTTACGTAATGACGTAATCGTTATTTTAAAATAAAAGACGTCATCCGTTTCTTTCAAAACATTTCGTGCCTGAAGAAGCATAAATTAAATGCGAAACTAGTTGCACGGAATTTTCGACGTTTGTGGGTTTTTTTTATCCCTATTCCGAAGTATAGGAAGGAAATTCGTAAAAGAGTATTTGACTTACACTGCTACAAATTCAGAAATTTCCGTTTATTCGATGTAATGAAACAGATTACTGGTCTATAGCCAAATTCTCCACCGACAGGAACCAGTTGGCCCAGGCAAACTGAACAAAATCAAAGTCGCTCTAGCGCTTTTATCATACCCATTTTGAATAATAATAATCCATAATAACAACCTTCTAGGTTTAGACTTTGATAAAATATAGCAAATTATTTCTCTGGATCCCCTTATCGATGAAGAACAAATTCGTTAAGTTCTCCCAATACAAGAGAATCTACGTAAGTTCTCAAGAAACTACTCTGGCACCACAGAACGAGTTGCCATGTCGATACTGAGCGTATTCAGTTTTCAACTATGTTTCTGATAATTACGAAGTCAATACAGTTTTGTTTCGTTTTGAATAATTAAAGGCATATCTCTTGTGCTTGATTTAAAAAAATAAACATGTAAGTAACATTAACATTTATTCAGTATTAATGGTGGAGGAGGAACCCAGGAAAACCCCGGAAAGAACCACCGACCCACGAGAAGCTACTGGCAAGCTTTCGCACATTCCCACATTGGCCGAGACTCGAACCCATGCAGACAGAGGTGAGATGGCGGTGATCCGTAACGGAGAGCGCTTTAGACCACTCGGCCACTCGGGGCCCCTTATTCAGTAATAAAAATGCATATGATATCTCTTAATATTTGTGAGAAAAGGCGATCATATTTGGTGTGATGTTTCAGGGTGACGAATAGATGTTAAGAAAGCTTTTTACACCTAAAGGTAGCAAGTGGTTGACGGTGGAGGAGGGGGGGACCGGTGGGTATTGGGGAGGGGGAGAACAAAGAAGAAGAAAATCCCCCAAACAAGGATATTTGTTATGGCTTCCAACTTAATTTACAGTTTGCCCAGAACAATATGATTTTACCATAGCATACGTGTCATTAATAAGTAACTGGCGAAAAATTAATATTGCTCCAAGGCCTATATTTGTCTTTCACAGTTTTTCCACGTCAGAAACTTACTGTACCCTCATGAATGCAAATACTCCTCACAGTGGGTTACCACCCATTGGGTAGGATAATGCTATACCACAGAAATAGCGTTATAAATTTGGTGGCAACTATATAAGTAACTCTAACCATTCTAAGTAACTCAGTCATCAAGATTTATCAATTAATCATCCAGATCTGTCAGTCAATCGTCAAGATCTACCGGTTAATCGTCAAGATCTGTCTGTTAATCGTCTAGATCTGTCAGTTAATCGTCAAGAACTGTCAGTTAATCGTCAAGATCTGTCGGTTAATTATCAAGATTTGCCATGATTACCTTTTCATCTTTTGAGGAACAGTTTTCTATCGTAAGTGTTGTTGAACGGAAATGTTAGGCAGATGATAGTGATGACATCAAAAAATTGTATTTAACTTCTTTCAGTTTGAATGTAATCTATTTAAAGCATGAATGATTTTAACTGATATATTGCTTGATTGTTTTGAATATTCACATGGCCTTCTGAAACAAACTAAATAAACATTTTGTGAGCACATTTTGTTTTGTTGATTTGAAAGCAAATGCATGTTGAACCTTGCCTAATCGCAGTTAATAACTATGATTAATGAATTTTTTACATATGTACTCCTTAAATCGAGTCAGATGCAATGATTGCCAGTGTAAATATTGTAAGCACCTACATTGCAAATTACAGTAGAACTTCCATTATCTGTTACCCAATTAATCGTCAGTCTCTGTGTTTTGGATTTTTAACTTAGCTTTATACATTTTTCAGTCATTTCTCTACGAAGTCCGGGGCATCATGTCGCAGGCATGTAACATCATGTCCCACCAGTCACTTTATCCTGATACCAGGCTGACCAATCCTATCACTAACCTCTTAATGCCGAGCAACTAGCGAGGCACCCGCTTGTACTAAATTTAAAAGTCTTTGGTATGACTCGACCGGGGTTCGAACCTGCGACCTCCCACATTTGAGGCGGACGCTCTAACCACCTAGGCCACCGGAGCAGCCTGTACTACTATTACTTTTACTTCTACTACTACGACTGTTAGAAATACATTCAGAGGAAAAGTCGTCTCTATTACATGCACGTGTATGAGATACTTTTTTTTCCCACGAATGAATATTATTAATCATACCGTCTGGCTCGATATTGTTCAACACCCTGTCATTGTCAAAGCTTGTTTTGTATGCACATATTTTAGGACATTAAATCATCGCCCGTTTCGTTTTGAGTACTGATATTATAAATTGGCTTCATTATCATCAATCTAACTTTTTGTTTCATCAGAATAATAAACCAATTTTTCACACACGCTGGGAATTATCTCAGTCGATTACCGGGAATTAATAATTTATTATCACAGCAACGAATACATTTTCTGCTTCCCAAAATGCAACATTTTTCACTTTATACCTTATCTATCCTAGCTCATTTCAAAATGTTTACCTTCACACACACACACGCAGCCACCACGCATGTACACATACGCACACTCATATATAATCATTGTTAATTGATAATAACTGTATGAATGTATTTGCATCAGATATATACACTTTATAATTTTATGAAGAATTGTATTGGAGAATTTAGGAGAATTAATGTAGAATTCAACGCATGATATATAAAACAATCAAACCTTTACTTTCAGATAAACATTATGTGGTTTACGATGTCATGATACTAACGTCTGACTTGCCAAAAGTTAATTACTTCTTGCAATTATCACCTATTTACCAATTTTCACACATACACATGCACACACACACACACACACACACACACACACACACACACACACACACGCGCGCGCGCATACACACACATGCCTCTTATTCACAGCTGCATTTAAGTTTATATCTAGAATTGCGTAAAATGTGATAAAATTAATTTTATGCTTCTGAACGTTATACATTTTCTAAGTAATGTTCTCTACGTCACAAACATGTGATCCTCCTATGTGCAATGTTCAGTCCTGGTGATGAAGATTCTTTCATATTGTACCTAGGTTTCTCAATGCCTGTGGATACGAGTTTTGTACCTAGGTTTGTCAATGCCTGTGGATACGAGTTTTGTACCTAGATTTGTCTATCCCTGTGGTTTTTATACACCTGTTGATATAAGGTTGTACCTAAGTTTGTCTATGCCAGTGTGTATGATGTTGTACCTAAGTTTATTTGCGCTTGTGGGTGCGGTGTTGTACCTAGGTTTGTGTATGTCTGTGTGTACGATGCTGTACCTAGGTTTGTGTATGTCTGTGTGTACGATGTTGTACCTAGGTTGGTCTATGTCTGTGGGAATTATTTAACTATTCTCGCAGATATAGCATGGCAAGAAGATTTTCTGCTCAAGGTCACGTGTTGAGCTATATATTGTGTCCAGTGGTATCTCGTTAAATAGAATAATGAAAAAGAATCAGTACCATCTATGTGTTTGCCAAATAAGAAATAAGAAGATTCAAATTGCAACGTCAATGGCCCCATGAATGAACGGGGCGATAATTAAGGTCTCTGCGCCCTATTTTGTCATTATACCATGTAATCTGGTCATATGACTTCGCACGAGTGCAACAGAAACTATACATTGTAATTAATTTTAATTCATATGAGTACGCAGGTTACATTATTGTAAAAACTATGTATAAATAGTTAATCAACTTCCAAAAAATCAGGTTATTCATCAATGACATCAGTGACGATTATGGTTTGTAGAGGTTTGCCGGTACCGGTTTAGTGCAATATGTTTTATCCAGTGGTACGTACCACTGTACTTTTTCATTGTGAAGGTACTTCAGTAGTTTCCATCGGAAAGGAATATTGGCATCTTTTCATTTTACATGACATAATACCTAAATATAATTGTACATTTTTACCAAAGACGTGAATTTAGTCAAAAATTAATTTTGAATATTTGAAAATATAATTATATTTATGATCGTGTAATCACATGCTCGTCACGTGTCTCGTATGCCGATGTGGTGGTCAAATAGGATGCAGTGAAAGATATTCGGAACAAATCCAAAGTTCTGGATACTTTTTGGACGCAAAATTGTCATATTTTTAGTTATTTACTAGAGGATGGTAATGTGTTAAGAACATATATTCATTTGTATGACTGGAAAATCATCCCAAGATTTTCTGGAGTGCAAATGTTTCTATTTGAAATGTTCTTAATTTCTCAAGTCCACTAAATATCGTCTCGTTTGTTCAGTCGGTGTATATTATGTTTATTGGCCTTCTCTAAATATCGTGCCCTGGTGATGGCATCATAACCAAAGTTCTGTACATGTTATATCAATAATGTAGCTAGTGAATTGTAGGCTTCATTGTCAACACTTTTTGGGGTTTTTTTCTTCAACAAACTCTCTAATGCCATCACAATGTATTTTACAGAGGTTTGCCATAATGTAAACTCAGTCATCCCAATTTAGGTAAAATTTTTCGATAACTTATACAACAATAAACACAGACACCGTCGACAAATTTTCCGGGTTGGGGGTGGTGATGTGATTATCCTTTGAGGTGAGATATGTCGTTTTCTTTTATCTCAAGATAATTCATTTTATTTCTCACACACACGCGCACACACACACACACACACACACACACACACTATTGTGTTATTTTGCTATAATTCAGATCAATATTCAGCGTCGGAATGTTTTAAAGTTTAAAGAACCTGCCCCAGAAATACTAAATTGCTGGTCATTAATATAGTTTTGGTATACCCTGGAACGTACAGCGGTATGTTCAGAAATACTGCTGCATACCGCGGTACAAAAATTTTCGTTGTACCCAGCTCTAGTGGTTTGAATAGATGAACACTAACGTGTTAAATCGTCATCCATATCCTATCGTTTACATTTATATAGGTTGTTTCAAAATCGTCTTGAAATATTTTCGACTTCGTCATTTTCTGGTGACGTTTAATAAACTAAAATAAAATTAAATAAATTGATTAAGTGGCAGTTGATTAAGTATTTTTAAATAGTACAATTTAAGAAAATGAATGCCGATAGAAACAGACATAATTTTTACATTTTGTTTATTTTCTTTTTCGAGCGCACACACACACACACACACACACACACAACACACACACACACACACACACATATATATATATATATACATATATATATATATATATATATATATATATATATATATATATATATATATATGTGTGTGTGTGTGTGTGTGTGTGTGTTTCTTTCTTTTACACTTTATTTTGTTTGGTTTTGGTTTTGTCTACATGAATATCCGTGTTTGGTATTTACATGTCTTGCTGGCTAGTTACCTTCAAATTTCTTTACCTTCTCCTTTCTTTAGGTTTTCTATTTATGTATATGAATTCAATTTTTTTAAATATGTATGTATGTATAATGTGCATCTATCTATCTATCTATCTTTCTATCTATCTAGGAAATCTCGGTAGTTCAGTGGATAGAGCGTTGGACCCGTAATCCGATGGTCACGGGCACTATACCTGCCTTGTCAGGATCGGTCGGCAGCCGCTGTGTGATCTTGGGAAATCACTTCGCCCACATTTCTGCAGCATGACATAGCCAAAATGTGTTAAAAGTGCAGTTGAAACCAACTAAGAAAAAAAGCAAAATGCACCAAAAAAAATTTCTATCTATCTCTTAATGTCTTCACCAACTGGATTTCGAAAATGTATCACCTTCGAATTTGCAAATATATTCTACATTGCGAGATTCGGAACACTGATCCATCAGTCAATCAAAGACAAATGCATAACCGAATTGCTGACTCAAACGAGAAATAACTGCCACCCATCTATCAATTATTATGAACATGTCACATAAAACAATTTATATTTGGATATAACTTTACTGACGTATACGTCTGGATGAAAATAATTATTTGCATGTAATCATTCACTTTAATTGCACTATTGTCGTTTCAACTAATCGTTCCAAGCACTGCTCTGTGCAGCAGATATATTTCATGTCATTTGAATGCCATTTCAACTATTCATTCCATACACTAGTCTCCGTGCAGCGAAAAGTCCTTTTTTATGTCTTTTAAACTCCTGAAGGGCTGGTTTATGAAGATTTACATTAACAAATATCAGTCAATACAGTGCTTGTACTACCTGTTGTAATATCATACATGATCTTATCGGAGGTACAGGAATGGGAGTGGTCGGTGTCCGTACTCCTACTGATATAGCTAAATTATTGGTGACTTAGACAAGGCCAGATTATGGTCCTTGTAGGTCTTGTGCACTTTTTAAATAAACTAATTGACATTCAGATGACTGCCTTTTTGTGTAGAGCTTTCCAGTAGCATGGTGTTCGTAGGCCCTATACACAATGCCTGCTGTGCCTATTTGATAATGCGGTCCTGCACGTTAGGACTCCTTCATGTAGCGTGATTGTTCTAGATATAAATATACACAAAACATACTAATATATAAAGTATAGACCTTTCACTTAGATTTTATTCCTCAAACTAGATATGCATGGACAATTCTTACGTATTGTATGTTTTGTTTATTCTTTTAGCAAATCTGCCAGCTTAGAAGAAACCAGAAAGAAAAGTCAAACTCAGAACCCGCTAGTTGAGACGAGTGAGTATGAAAGATTAATTGATACACAAATTTAAGTGCGCTGTCTTATAATGAACATAATATTTGCCACAGAAGAATGATGACACCAAATCAGCAATGCTAGCACCAAATGAGGAATGCTGACGCTTAAGAATACTGACACCAAATGAAGAATGTTCATACAGAAGAATGCTGATATCAAAATAAAAATGATCCGAGATTTTTATATTTTCATACCCATTTGAGTATCGTACATACTGGTTAGCACTGGGTGCCACGAGAAATTTTGTACCGCGGTATCCTGCAGTATTTGTGAACATACAGCGATAAGTATCATGATATACCGCAGTATTTGTGAACATACGACGATAAGTACCACGGCATACCGCAGTATTTGTGAACGTACCGCGACAAGTACCGCGTCATACCGCAGTATTTGTGAACATACCGCGATAAGTACCACGGTATACCGCAGTTATATTATGGACCAACAACTTCATGTTTTTAGAGAGGGCCCTAGCACTAATTTAAAGAAAAATTCCTTCTGCCAATAGCTGGAGAATTTATTTTTTTTGTTGCATTTCACGTACTTTATTTTTATACATTTTAAGTACTTTATTTTGTTACTGTTTAAGAATTTTATTTTGTTACATTTTAAGTACTTATCTTGTTACATTTTAAGTACATTTTTTACATTTTAAGTACTTTATGTAATTACATTTAAAGAGCTTTATTTTGTTACATTTTAAGTAGTCTATGTAGTTACAATTTAAGTATTTTATTTTGTTACATTTTTAAGTACTTTATCTAGTTACATTTTAAGTACTTTATTGTATTACATTTTAAGTACATTATGTTGTTACATTGTAAGTACTTTATGTAGTTACAATTTAAGTACTTATGTAGTTACATTTTATGTAATTTATGTAGTTACATTTTAAGTACTTTATTTTGTTACTGTTTAAGTACTATTTTGCTACTGTTTAAGTACTTTATTTTGTTACATTTTAAGTATTGTATGTAGTTACATTGTAAGTACTTTATTTTGTTACATTTTAAGTACTTTAATTTGCTACATTTTAAGTAATTTATGTAGTTACATTTTAAGTAATTTATGTAGTTACATTTTAAGTACTTTATTCTGAACTGTATGTAGTTACATTTTAAGATCGGTAATTATTCATTAACCATGCATCTTGTCACAAAAAGACTTATTTTATATTAGATTTTAGCCCTTTAGAAAGTTATTTAAACAGAGCAACAGGGAACTAATAATACAATGGTGGAAAAAAATCAGACAAATGTGTCCATATAGGTGACACGAGCCCACCTTAAACTTGTAAAGCTGATCTTAAAGAGATCCTGGACGCAAACATAAAAATATAAAAATATGAAAACTAAAAAGTATGACGGTCTATTAGGTATCAAATTACAAGCCACTATTTCATTTGTATGTAGTTATGGCATTTGTCATACACCTCACTATTGTTACCGTAACGTACTGTCATAGTAAACTAAGTAATTTCCTTTTTCTAGATAGTATGAAAGACACCACGGGAATTGAAATCCGCCATCATGTACCAGCACAATCTTCATTCCTATGGAACTTAAAAAAGCAACGTACGCGGAGTAAACGACAGGTACCTCAGCAAGTTGTTTTCCTTGCTCCCAGTGCTAATAAAACCCTTTTAGCTTCGGATACCTTGATAAACAGTATATTTACAACTCTTAATAAAACGACAACCACAGCATTAGAAAATCAGCGTCAAAAACAGATTAACAGCATCACGCCGCAAGGAAGTACCATAGCAAGAGATAAAATCGCCAATGTTATCAACAGTGATAATCGGAATACATTGCAGCGGGAAAATAATAACATAATGAATGTCAACCCAACTCTAACGAGGCAGATAAATTCCCAAAATAATTGGCATAGAGTCATCCAAAACAATCCGCCTCGAGCGGCCCAGACAAACCCCTTTGGCAGTGTCACTCATGTTGGGTTTAATAATCAAGTAAGACGGAGCGGCGTAGGAAACTTCGACAGTACCGCACAGCGTAGTTTGAACCAGCGTCCAGTTTCCTTAAACTTCAGTCCGATGAACAGGCCAGGAACCTCAAGTCAACAGGCACCACGACAAGGGCAGATGTCAACCAACGGGCGCTTCGCAAATTTCGACCCTGTAACATCTCAAAGAAACACTGTTGCGCACAGAATATTGCCAAGCAACCAGCAAACACCTCTTTCCAGAGGTTTTCATACGGACCAGTCTTTAAACACATTTCACGGGCGTTTCATGCGAGGTTTTGAGTTTGGTACCCCTCTGTTAACCCAGCAATTAGAACAATCCAGAACTAGTGTTGATAATGCTCCAACAGGCAGAAACAACAGGGGTGCTATAAACGATTTTGGAAACAGTATGAACAATTTTCCTGTTTTCAATTCTGGCATGGGTCTACCCTTTCAGCAACTTTCGGTCCAAGGCTTCTTTTAACATGTAATCTTAACACTAATTTAGTTTTGTAATGATCTGAAGCCATCGCCAGTGTATGCCCACTTAGTATCACAGTTATCACTCGTTGTGCTAATTGCGATCGATGCTCCTCAGATCCGATTGTAAATTCTTCTTGGTGTACCTTGGCTGACCATAAAATGGACCACATTTAAAAAGTACAAGACAGATCTAAAAAAATTAAATTTGACTGGAGTTGAGCTATCAGGACATCATCAATTTGTAAATTTCAGTTTAAATTTGTTTTGAATTGCTATCATCACTTTTATATGCATGTAATACAACTGGTTTCTGATACCATATGAATAAGCATAACGGGGATTAACCAGTCAAATGACAATAATTAGGAAACTTTGGATTTCGTCCACGGACATAATCATACAGTTGGTACTATTAGTATTAAATTTTAATGAATGCTAAATTTATTGAACCTAAAACCAGTCTGTCGAATAATAAGACCGTTATTCTGTGGAAACTTGGGAGAGAGAGTGCATGTGCTTGAAATTTAATGTCTTTTTAGGAATGATCCGTTAGCTTAAGAAGGGATTATGGTCTGTCAGTTTAAGAAAGGGTTAATGTCGAATTCTATTATTTTGGAATCCACTTAGATGAATTGTTGTTTGCCATACATTCGGTTTAAAAACTATTTTTGTGTTGATGATCAGCGAGTTCTGGTTAAATTAAGCTTCAAAATGTCGGAACTGTTGGCCTCGTTTATGGGGCATTTTGTAAAGAAAACAACGAAAAGCCATGTATGATGTAACTTTAGAATTGATAACAACACTAATGCCGATGTGTACTTTTGTGCTTTTACGCGTGCGCATGTATGTATGTATGTATGTATGTATGTATGTATGTATGTATGTATATATGTGATGTTGATGATGTTGTGGGGTTTAAGGCCATTTTTCAGCACACGATAGGCTATACATGGCGGCCAGTATTAATGGTGGAGGAAGAACCCGGGAAAACACCGGAAAGAACCACCGACCCACGAGAAGCTACTGGCAAGCTTTCTCACATATCCACATTGTCTGAATCCTTGACTCGAACCGCCGCAGACAGAGGTGAGATGGCAGTGATCCGTAACGAAGAGCGCTTTAGACCACTCGGCCACTCGGGGCCCCATGTATGTATGTATGTATGTATGTATGTATGTATGTATGTATGTATGTATGTATGTACGTACGTACGTACGTACGTACGTACGTATGTATGTATGTATGTATGTATGTATGTATGTATGTATGTATATATGTATGTATATATGTATGAGTGTGTGTGTATGTGTGTGTGCGCGTGCGTGTATGTATGTATGTATGTATGTATGTCTTTATTTCCTCTTCAAAAGAGATTTCATTCAGTTGTTTTAATTATTACATAATAGTAACAGAACATTCAAGTGGCAATAATGAATATACGACACACTAAACATGTAATATATTTATACAAGTACAAAGTACAAATACAAGTTCGCAAGTACAATGGTTGACATTAGTCTTCAGCCTTATTAATATCAGAGCCAGTATGGAAAACAAGGGAAATACCCCAAAATATGTCTTATCTTCAAAACAATGTTTTATTTAAAAGAATATCAAACAATGTAGACATCGTATAAGGTACACCATATACTTAATATTTGCAGTATACCGTATATTTGATTTGAAATATTGTTATCAACTAATAACGTATATTAAACACGTAGTTAATATATACATAAAAGAGGTATAAAGCTCACCTGGACAACAACATATGTGTAGGTGTACAAGGTAGATAGGTATGTATGTATGTATGTATGTATGTATGTGTGTGTGTATGTATGTATGTATGTATGTATGTATGTATGTATGTATGTATGTATGTATGTATGTATGTGTGTGTATGTATGTATGTATGTATGTGTTGTATGTATGTATGTATGTATGTATGTGTTGTATGTATGTGTTGTATGTATGTGTGTAGTGGGCTTAAAATATTTTGGTCAGTTTTTGTATAATAAATGCATGCATACATTCTTATTGTTATTTTAAAAAATCATTGAAGGTATAAAACATATTACAGGCAGAGCTGGATGTACAAGTCATTTCGTTTCTTATGTTCTATCCTTTTCCTCCTGTATACCTAGACCCTATGACCTTTACAACACTCATATTATTATAAAGTTTAATCTGGACATATTCGCAAAGTAAGGAGACTCAATACTTCAGTGTTTGAAAAAAAAAAGAAAGACACATATACATAGTAGTTTTCATTTGAGATAAAATCCAGACAAAGAATTTTTCTCCATATATGTCACATCGGGAAAAAATAATTATTAACAGTGCCAGTACCAGCTAGATGAATTCAGTGCCGTTATGACCCGGATCTCATGTCTCACCAAGCATTTTTGTAGAACTGAAAACCTAGTCTTGAAATCTTAAACCTTTTGAGAAAGAGATTTGAATATGAGATTCGACATCAGCCAAAGAAAACTGATACTGCAAAAGTAAAAGTTTTTCGTGATTGGTTAATTAATAATCTCAAACTCAAGCTCAGGAGTTTCAAGATCCTCGGGCCCTGACTTTGAATTCATAAAGTATCTAGCCTGTGCCTGAAAATTGACTCGAACCTTCGAACTCGCATCTTCAAGGTTAGGTTGGTTAACATCATGAAAATTTCATCTCTAGGTACAGGGCATATTTACAATAGGAATAAAATATGCTTAGAAATATTGCAGTTTCTAACCGTAGTTGTACTTGCATGAAATACCTGGAAATTTGTGTGCAAGTGACCTTTTAGGACATGCCGAATCAAATCAGTTGGCATTGTCATCATTCGCAAAAACTAGCAGGTTGAAATCAATAAACATGTTAGTTTCTGTATACATTTGTCATTGTAAAAAAACATTCTTCGCTGGTTAGCAACTCTCCAGGCAAAGACAGAGAAAAAGCTAGTGACTATAATATGATGTAGATATGCCTGAATTACACCAGAGATCACTCGATCTTGTCATAAAGCGAGGGTCATGTCATGCCAAAAAATACAAATGTGAAGTCCAAACACAGATTCTCGTTTATTAAATTCCTTAAAGAATAAGCATACTTTAAAATATTTAAGTTAGTAATTAATTAAGTTTTAAAGATATGAAATTATATTATCTGCAAAGACGATTTTTATTTAATTTTTGTGTATTATTTTACAGACTTAAAATGTGTTAAATCTGTAACATGTCACCATGTTTGGTAAAAGAGTACATCTTGGTTGCTTGGTGTTAGTTTTCATTTTGGGGTTTTGTTGATTTTTTTTAAAAATAACATGTCTCCAAAAGGTTAGAATGGTACTTTCTGATCTCACAATAAATTAAGCTAAAGGCAGTATCTCACTTGTGTTCACCGAAGATGAAATAAAAGTGATTTTGAGATCTATTGACCGTATCCGGAAGTACAAAACTGCATGCATAGTAGTGGCCCTATTATTGCCATACATGTTTTGGAATCAAGAATCAAGAACAACATCAAAAACTCATTTTTACGTTGATTTTAATTTTCAAAACAAACGTACACTGCTGAGGAGAATGAATTTTAGAATTTTGATGCCTTAAAAGCCATAATTGTGATACTAGCATATTTCTCAGAATTGACCAGACTAGTGGCCCCAATATCTGTCTTATCATAACTATGTGTGTCATAATGAATGGATAAATCAAACTCTTATCAATAAATATAGTCTAGAAATGTCCGAGTTTATAAATTTTTTTCAAGACAGAGAAAGATTGCATTTCTCCAGTTATGGTGTTAGTGTTTGGAATTTTTTAAACTTGGTTTCATCAAATTGGAATAAGCGAACCACCCACATGTGTCCTATTTGGAATGTTGTATTACTCTAAGAGTGAAAACAAAAACGCATTATATTAACAAGTATGCAGTTATGTCTTGCTTGCATCCAAATTAATTAAGTATCAAAATAAATTCAAAACAAGACAACCCTATGATAAATTAATGCGTTTTGTAGATGAATTGTAAAATGAAATGTCTACAAAGGGAAAAAAGGAAAAGCTATATTTTTCAGCATTGCATTCGTCGTCCCTGAATCTTCGCAAATTGTCCTTGGGTTGGCGGGAGTTCGCGATTCCCTTTTCAGCATGTTTTGTGTGGCAAGCTTTGTACCTTCTGTTGTATATTTCCTGTTTGCACCTTCTACGACGGTCTGCAGGCCTCGACAAATCTGTATTTATGTCCGACACTGCTAGGCCAGCATTTAGAATTACTCTGAACAGTGACGCAAAACGTACAATGTTGGGAACGGCAGTCGCCTGAGAGTATGAAATTGGTTTATATTGACTGCCTATGCTTGGAGCTCCTACAAGAATCTCTGAAAGGCAGACTAACGCATTCTCTTAAACTAAGCAAAGCACCAGCACTGCCGTTATGCGCGTCGGCGCTATCAATATATTTTGCCAAAACTTGCTTTTTAGAAAGGAATGCTATAGCAGGCTACTCGTGCGCACAGAGCCACCAGTCTCCATTTATCCAAACCTCTTTGTCAACGTTAGAAATCACCTTTACTTCAAGTACCGTACTGTACTAGGATATTAACAGTTGGAATGACATATAGGCATGTCGACATTGAAGAGAAAAAGAAACAATAAATTAAAAGCACAAACGATGATGCATCCATTTTCTCATCCGATAATGGATGAGTCAGCAGAATCGAATGCGCAACCCACTCATTTATTGACACAGGTCACCAAAGTTAAAACCCAAATAGAGTTGCTGCCTGTTAAATACTTGCGGAGTTGGGGGGAAAAAAACGTAGACAGCCGACACGCATGCCCCTGTCATGATCTTTGGAGCGGTTTTACATTATTAACCGTACTTTATTTACATAATCTGGCGCGTCGACGCCACAAATGCAGATTCAAGACCAACGTCTAAACGCAAGCACTGAGGGTTCCTGCAGAATCTTTTGGATAATCGTCTGACCCGTTTTGTATGTCCACATGTAAATTTGCTAAATACCATGCAGGATTTTTACATCACTGTACGCCAGGGACCTTGGAAACCTCGTTTATCATCTAGTCTTTCCCGGCAGCCTAACTGTTGGGTATTCGGTGACTGCCAAAACAAAATGTTATTAAGACGAAAGCTGACAAACTGGGCCCACTAGATCTCGAGGACAGTGCACGGTGTCATAGGCAAAGTATTGCTGAGCCTCTGGACGCACGACGTGATGATTAAACAAGGCTATATTTCAGCTCATATCATAACGTCTGTTTATGGCTACAGTTGTTTTCGTGGTCAGCGGAGCTGTTATCTGTGTATGTTGCGTCCTTGCTGATGCGGATACGGCTTGTAGTTCGTAAGACATAAAACTTCCGGACAGCCATTACAAGGTGAACGTGTCAACAGCAACGAGGTTCTCAATCCAGTGAGAAACCATCGACCACTGAGGGGCACATCCTTTGGTTGGCACTACCCGCATTTTTTATGGTCTATTAATATTTCTTTGTCACCCCGACGGAGCGACAGGGGTACGCAGCCAGTACAAGAATTTATACGCATTACACGTGCACTGTCGTCCGTTCATATCCATTCAATGTGTATGGTGTCAACTTAAACCGGGGCCTTTAAGATGCGTCTGTGTCGAGAAACAGCGTTCGAGCACGGTTCATTGGTTATGTGAAAGCGATGGATCCGCGTAAATGAGGCGTGATTCTCTGCCTCAACAACGTGGTGGTCCCAACCATTTACTGTAATCAGGGCCGTAAAAAAGACGGGAAGTTAAACTAGTATTATTGTCCATACATAGTTTGCACAACGGGGCTCATTATTCTACTTAAGTGAAAACCTGGGCCTCTGCTGCAGGTGTGTCGCTTTTGCTTTTCTAAATATATGAGTAGGCATAGCCGATTGCGGTAAGTGTGCTCTTATAACCGTGCTTTATCAGGCTCAGCTCGTCAAAGATCACTAAGTCCACATGATATGTGCCAGTTGGTTTTACACTGGGCGCGAACTGTTTTGATTATATTTTGCCGTGAGACTGTGTGATCTGGTAGCGTATGCAGGTAATATGCTTATTGTGCTTCCTGTGGCTTTGGGTAGTTGACGCATTTGTAGCCCTGTTTAGACCGGCCAGCCGGAGGAGTTGTCAGAGGTTGTGTGCTCTCGATAAAACTTCCCGATGAGAGGCTCATGGATTCGACCATACAAGGGATTATTTCTATAACCTTTCTGGAACTGGTTTAACGTTTCAATCTTTTATTCTTTTTCCATTGTTTAATTCTTCAAATCAAAGATCATTATCAAAACGTACTTATGACAGCATTAATGATAAAGATATGTTCTGCTTATCTGTTCTTGATGTCCGAAAGAGTGCATAGCCAATATGTAATACAATTTGTACACATCATTTTGATACGCTGTCTAATTTAAATATGCATTTGGAAATCAAGAAAAAGTAAACTGGTCACAAATTAACACCTTTACCTGATCATATAAGGTTATACATTGGACCATTGGGATATAGGGTCGTCCTTTTAGTACGTACGCATGGGTGGGGTGGGGGGTAACCAAAATGCATACGCTTGCGTATGGGGGGTGGCCTACTGATAATGTACGTACGCATAGGAAACGGGTGTGTGTGGTTTAAACCTCGACAGTAATTTCTCTAATACGTAACCTGTTCGATTGGGTTTAGTCGGCGTTTGAATTTGAGCAGACACTATACAAAGTGTTTAAAGTTAGGCAGCTTATTTCTTTGACAGACATTCAACGTCGGTGGACTATCTGTTTTATTAAACACGAAAATATTTCTGCGTGGATTAAATAGAGGCCTGTCTATAGAATGGGGGTGCGTCAAGCGTACGTACGCAGGTGGGGGGGGGGAGTAAAAAAGTTCGCATGTGCACAGGAATGGGGGAGGGGTCAAGCTTTGTCAGATTTTTGCGTACGCACTAAATGGATGGCCCTATGACTCAAGTTCAATTTGACAGGATCAGTCTTAGATTATCATAAACAGTCCGACACGTTATTTATCAAAGACTTTCGATAGACATGACTTACGACTGCTGATTAATCGCAAACAAATATTTGCACGTGTTTCACCAATAAACATACTTGGTTAAGTTGATGTAAGAAGGTTTAGTAAACAATATTTAGATAATATAATCCGTGTTCAGGAGAGTAAAAAGTTCATATTTAAATGATTTTTGTCGACACTCCTGCCTTTTTAAAAACAATAACGTGTGCTATTTTCCATTCTCACACCTGCCATATTCACAGACAGTGTAGGGGATTTTTGAGACTCAAAAAGTATGTTTTGAACTCCCAAAGGGAGTGAGTGCGCGTGACTAAAACAAGAAACGTCTTCCAATTGAATATACGTTATATTTTAATATAAGCATATATATATATATATATATATATATATATATATATATATATATATATATATATATATATATATATATATAATCATTGTAAATTCAAATCTAAATAAAAGAAAATAAATTGTCTGCTTTCACAAAAAGCATTTAATAAGCCTACAATGTAATAAATAGTCGGTTGACTTAGCATTGTGAAATATAATCCACAATAGAACCCACATAATCACAACAACACTGGCATTGAATAAACACACACACACACACACACACACACACACACACACACACACACACACACATTTCTCTCTATAGTTCCACTGGATGGCAAAATCTAGGCTTAAAGAGATAAAGTCTTTGCTGTTCTCAGTAGTTCAATAAGGGATTTTAAGGTAATGCAAATGTACTTAGTGTTCATCTTTCAACTCATTTGAGACCAGATGGTACAGTTGTTCACATTTCCCTGCAGGATTCTCAGAGCGAACCCTGACCAGAAGTAATATATTCTTGACTAACATAACTTTACGTGATGAATCTGACCACGACATATGCTCGTCTGTATGGAAAAAAGAACATACATACATACATACATACATACATACATACATACACGCATGTATGCATGCATGTACACACTCACACACACACACACACACACACACTGTAACGTCACGCTCTTAGCACTAGGGGTGGCTAATTGGATTTGTCTGAGGATGACATCCCTCGATAGTATAGCTCGGTGGGAGTGGAAAGATAGAATTTCAACAGAGAACTAAGCAAGACTACTGGGAAGAAATAATGCAATAAGAGCCCCCTTAGACAAGAAAAATAGCAAAATTTAATCAATAACAATTAATAGCAGCAACTCCAATTCAGTCTAAGTTATGTCAACATAATTAAATAACAATGTCTAATTTGGATTTATTTCATCATAATAACGAGTGGTGAAAGGAGCGCAATGTCCAAGATTGATTGCATCAATTTCCTACTTGGACCGTGTATCGACGTCTTCCTATTTCTTGGAGCCTTCCTATTCTCTACGCTTCACCCTTTCCTGGATTTCCTAGTCTTTTATTCTTAACTCATCACTTCTTTTCTCAGACTTCCGTCTTCTGACTGTCCCGTCTCTCCCCAGAAAGCTGTTTCTTAAAGGACAAAATTACCCTTAAATCTCTATATGTACCACTTTCTACACGTACAAAAATTCCCTCAGTTACGTTACTAAGAAGCATACTAGCTGTCCAAACTGCATAAATTCTGACTTAAACCGATAGAGCATCACTCTCGCTTCACAGCGACTGGCCATAAATTAACAGGTGAGCGGTATATGCAACATTACCGTATCTCTTTATCTCCGCTACCACATGTTGAAGACTACTGCATAAAATCCACAAAATTCTAGCTCATAGCAACCCTTAATTTACAAGATTATTTAAACATTACAAAATCAGATATAAATATGCGATTATCGTTAACTCACGATACTCAGTATCGTCCGAACAGACAAAGAAAATTATTTCATATAACCCTATGAAATCCTACATATATGAACATTAAGATAGCATGCAATCGTCAATACTATCAATGAACTAGTAACTGTAAAATTAAAGAGGTAACTTGCATAACAATTCAAGCATCAACATATTGCCATGAAATTCAATAAACAATGCATAATATGGATCCTAGTCATAGAAAACACATTTGCATAAAACAAATAATCAAAAATAGAACAATACGTGGAAAATTAAAATTGCGTACCTGAATGATGTTCTGTTCCAGAAAGTGTGCGTCCTAGCACTAAACCCTGGCTTTTCTTTCAAGACAGCCACCTGGTCCCCTTTTCTCTTTTAACGAGGAAAGCACTATTACTTTTACGCTTCCTCAGTGCCACTCTCTCTCTCTCTCTCTCGGGAAATTTAAGACTAAAGAATTTCAACTAAAGTCGTCACTTTAAATTCACATTACTTCTAAAATGTACGCCTTAATTACTCTGGCTAATCGTAAGCAGCAGTTCCTAAATTATCCAAAGATAACTATTTCTTTCGTCAGTTATTAGACAGCGTAGAACCTGTGAACTACGGTGCATATCAATTTCGCTTTCAAAAATGATAATTTTCACATGGGTTCCTATCAAACGGTTATGGTTGGATGCTCAAATGTTTACTTCCTCAGGAGTGTAGCAATGCTCTGTTCGAATCTCACTGAGTCATAAATGCTAGCCTTTCAAGTTTTAACATTGGCACGGGGGGAGAAAAGAAGAAAGGTCAAAGTGACTTTTCTGGCTTAAATGTGATTCAATTTTAATGCTCAATGCATGAAACTTTAAAGTTCAATACAATTCAACATTTGACACTTTACACATTCATGCATACATACATACATACATATGCAGGCACGCACGCACGCGTACGCACACACACACACACACACACACATGCATACATACATACATACATACATACATACATACATACATACATACATACATACATACATACATACATACATACATGTATAGGTTACACGGCAGTAATAACATCTCTGTCTCCCTACCGCTTTATCAACACAAAACTCTGCTTGTTGTTTTCTTTTAGTCAATCTATTTCGTGGATAAAATCATCCTGAAAAGCGTGTGTCAATTAATAGCTGGAATTTTAACAAGATTAAGATAACAAACATTAACAATGAGAACTAATCTGAATGTACATTTGAGGGTGTCTAATATGTTACATTCGTGTGGTGCTCCAATTTCGACCGACATTATACATCCAAGAATGAGTTATGTTGTTTGCAGTATTTACAAAGAATTAAATGATCCTCTTTGCCGCTGTGCTTCAAAAAGGAAACATCTGTCATCCAGGAATTATGTAATTTATTCTTGCTGGGTATTGCCTGCTTTGCTGACAGATTATTGGTTACTGAATCACCTTTAAAAAGTTAATCACACCTGAATATTATTCCCACGACTAAAATTATTACGTGTTATGATTCTATGGTCTTAAATTAAGTTTAAAAAAGAGCGAAAACCAATAAGTTTTGTAAAATTCAACAAATAATATATTTCCCAAGAAAATAAAGTGAAAATTTAAAAAGAACTCACGTTATTGTGAACACAATCCCAAATAGTCCTAAACTTACTATCAAAAGTCCAAATGTATAAAGTCCCAGCTGAATTCCAGCTGCATTTCAACTAGGTCCCAATATTGAATATGTTAATGTGCCTGTATTCTAGAATGCGCCAATGTGTCAATGGCCTGGAGTGTGATGATGCGCTAATTCTTTTGATTTATCACACTAAAATAATCCCAAAATGTCCTTGTCTGAATTCACTATATTCAAAATTAACGTTTCAGTCCAAGAATATTATTCAGCACTTTGTAATTCCAGTGAAATACAATTTGAATAAATAAATCAATCCAAATGAAAAGAGAATGAAGAAAAAAATAAAAATAACACTGATTCTGCTTCAGATGTTAAAGCAAGATTAAGTAATATTTAGATAAACAAGATTATATACTTCTCTACCTGACCTAAGTCACAATTATCATTTTTGTAAATTTTTCAATTCCAGAAGATACTAATATCAGAATCAAGACCTTTTAAATTCAAATTCAAGTAAACATTTTTCGTTAATAATGATCTGAATATTTAATCTACACTCATAGAGAAATATTAGTTATGTGGTATGTTGTTTGTAAAATAAATGTCCGTGGTCAGGTACACGATGAACTTGATTTTGGACAAGGTCAGTCACAAAATGCAGATATTCGTAACATACGGTCATTAAGAAAATCCAACAATACAAATTAAATATGATTTACGTTTAATATGGAGTAAAATCCGACTTGAATAAAACCTTTCGCTGTTCATAAACCTGCTAATAATCTTTAATACACGTTCTCGCTCAAGGCAATGGTGTGTAATAACTTTCCTTCCATCACGCATCTCCTAGATTTACCTAAACCTTCACTTGTTCCATTTTGTAAAACTTACAAATGCACACTAACACGATAAGCTCCACCATAGCAGTCTTCAAAAAACTTAATAAAACAGCCAAGCTATTGTCAGCAGTTAAGTTATATTTGAAATGTGGAGTTATTTATACCTGACCTTTTCGCCTTTTAATTCTCTCTGTCACAATTTCCTGCATAAACAAGCCCAAGCATAGTTAAACAAGAGATACAAGGAGGCCGTTCGTACATGCCACATATGTCTGTAAGACATATCTTTAAGTGGTGTTTGTTTGAGGGTTTTTTAGTTTCGTTTTAACGATTGATGAAAATCGTGTTTTTTAAAAACAGAACCGTGTTAAGAGGCTTGGGAGTTTAAAAATAATCAAATTTAGAAGCAAATTATTATTTGTACTATATATATTGTTACGACTCAAGATCTTAAACTCTGTAACACAGATTTGTAGCAGACGAGTCTAGTCAAATCAACAAATAATTTATCTCTTTAAGTTAAAAAGTGAAAATTTAAGAGACGCTTACAGTATTGTGGATTGAATATCAAACAATCCTAAATGTCCCACAAGTCAAAAAGTAAAGAATTTTCCGAATGAATTTCAATGATCTTGAATGTCATGATGAACCAATAGTCGTGAACGTACTGATGTGCCAATAGTCTCGAATGTATTCATAACTATCCCAAAGTAATATGTTCGTCCGAATGTCACTGTGCACTTTTTAATTCCACTGAATAGTTTGAATAATTAACTCCTCTCAAAATATATCTGAACGCTATGGCAAACTCTTAGTATACAGTCCATCGATTGATTTCAAACAGGAATGAATAATTGTTTACCAAACTTCTAGATATACAAATACCCATTTCATCTACGAGGCAAGATATTGCTCTAAAAACCAAAATTTCCATGGAAAATTGTACTAACTCTTGAACACAATTCTAGTAAACATCTTGTTTTCTATTTAAAGTCATGAAAAGGTCAGGAAGACATCACAAAACATTCACGACCTTCAATCGCAAGCATGTTAAAAGTAAGGTAGGCAAATATCAAGAACACAATATAAAATAAATATTATTAAAGAAAATGAAAGATTTATAGATTCAAGCTTTTCTTTACATTGGTCAAATATACATATGATAAAACAGTAATTAAAATTACATAAGGAGATTGTAACGTCGACCTCTTGGTAAGAGGGTGGTTAATTGCATTTTGCTGGCGCTATCTAGAGGACGACTTTCCTCGATGTTATAGCCCGGTGGGAGTGAAAAAAGAATAGAATTTCAACAGAGACCTGAGCAAGAATACTGGGAAGAAATAAAGTAATACGATCCCACTTAGACAAGAAAAATTAAAAAGTTAATCAAACAAATTAAATGCGGCAATTCCAATTCAATCTAAATTATGTAAACAGAATTTAATAACAGTGTCCAATTTAAATTTGTTTCATCATAATTACGAGTAGTGAAAATAACTCAATGTCCACGATCTATTTGCATAATTTTCCTCTCTTGCCCTTCCTGGACTTCCTAGTCCTTTATTCTGACCTCGGCCTTCTTTTTTATTTATCTCGGACTTCCGACTTCGTACTGTCCCGTCTCTCTCCCAGAAAGCTGTTCCTTAAAGGACACGATTACCCCTAAATCTCTGTATGTACCACTTTCTACGCAGTCATAAAATTCCCTCACTTCTTTACTGAAAAGCATACTAGCTATGCACACACTGCGTAAATTCTGACTTAGTACGGTATAACATTACCCTCGCTTCACAGCGACAGGTCATAAATTACCACGTGAGCGTCTATCGAACATTACCATATACTTTTATCTATACTACTACATGTTCAACATTTTGTTGAACATGTAGTAGCATACACTCTATACACTCTGTTGAAATTCTATTCTTTTTTCACTCCCACCGGGCTATAACATCGAGGAAAGTCGTCCTCTAGATAGCGCCAGCAAACATCGAACATTACCATATACTTTTATCTATGCTACTACATGTTCAATTACTATTGCATGAAATTCACAAATTCTAACTCACTGCAATTTCTGACCTGCAAGATTATTTAAACATTACAAAATCAAATATAAATAGGTAAATATCGTTAACTCACGATGATCAGTATCGTCCTAACATATAAAGGAAATTATTTCATATAACCCTATGAAATCCTACACGTATGAAAATTTTGGATCGCAGGCAATCAATACTACTAGTGAACTAATAACTGTAAAATTAAACGGTAAATTGCTTAACAACTCTAGCATCAACACATTTCCATGAAATTGGATAAAATAAATTGCAGAACAACTCTAATATCAACACTTTTCCATGAAATTGAATAAACGATATATAATATGGAACCTAGCGTACCTTAATGCTGTTCTCTTTCAGAACTTGTGCGTCCTAGCACTAAACCCTGTCTTTTCTCACAAGACAGCTATCTGGTCCTTTTCTTCTTTAACGAGGAAAGCACTATTCTCTTTAGGTTTCTCCTGAAGCCAAAACTACCCCCCTCTCAGGAAATTAAGACTAAAGAATTCCGACTAAGGTCGTCACTTTAAATTCTCATTGCCTCTAAAGTGTACGCCTTAATTTATTCTGCCCAATAGTAGTCAGTGGTTCCTAAATTTTCCCCAGGATAATAATTTCTTCTGTCAGATTTAGACAGCATAGAATCTGTGAACTACGGAGTATATCACTTCCTTTTTAAAATGATAATTTGACATGGGTTCTTATCAAGCGGTTATGGTTGGTAGTTCAAATGTTTACATTTTCACGACAGCGTAGCAATACCCAGGTCAATCTCCCTGAGTCATAAATTTTAGCCTTTCAAGTTTTAACACTGACACGGGGGGGGGGGGGGGGAAAGAAAAGAGGTCGAAGTGACTCTTCACAAAGACTTTCCTGGCTTAAATGCAAAAAATTTTAAAACTCAAAGCGTTCAACTTTAAGGTTCAATGCAATTCAAAATTCGATTCTTCACAGAATGTTTTATGAATGAATCACATATACACAAAATAAAGGAATATAGTACTTCTATTTACGTGAGAGAGCATATGCAATCACATCATATTTTCCTTTGATGTGTCTACTGTCAATTTTATATTCCTGCAGCATCAATCTCTGTTTGATGTTTTGAATTGTGTTAATAAAAGTAATATGGTTGTGATCACTAAACACAACAACCGGAGAAGGAGCTGAACTAATATATCCTTCAAAATGTTACAAAGCCAAACATTCCTTGTGGAATAATTTATCTGGTGCATGTTTTGTATTTTCCAGCCATACCCAAAAATGGCATCAGTTACTTTTTACTAGGAAATCAGAGATAGCCTTGACCCTAACTTCTACAAGTTTAGTTTGACCGTGTCCAACAATATGTCCCAAAAGTGTCACACAAGCACGGCAAAGCTCACTTTTACCTATATTAATTGTCAGATTTGCGTCACCTTGTCGATCGAAGACTTTTCTAATGGTTTCCAAGTGATCATGCCTGGTATAATTGTAGATAATGACATCATCGATGTATGCATCACAGTTTTGATTTGTAAAAGTTGTGTCACATTGAGATCTGGAAGCACCCGTATGAGACTGAAATGACTTTTACCAAATAAAATCTTCTGAGAGGAAGACTTACTGGCAAATGAAACTTTGAGTCAAGGATTAATCGTCAGCTATTCGAGCAGCATTTTCCAAAGTTTCCACCTCTATTTTTTAGTCAATAAATATATTTTTTAATAACAAAGTCCAATGTTCTTTAAGCCATTTCAAGTTTTCATCAATTTTCTCAGAGTGAAAGAAGTATTGATCTAATTTTTTTTCTGGAAAGGAGGGTACTAAAATAATATTTCTGGTGACATCAAAACCTATACTTGTGTATGAATGGGTGGGGTCGTGCTCCGTCTGCCAGTTCTAATTTTTTTAAAACTATATTGCATTTCCCTTTGCTCACTCCAGTTCTTTTCTCTTTCTTTGTTTTCTCTCTGCCTCTCTCTCTCTCTCTGAGTTATTTGTATCTTGTATCTCTCTCTCTCTCTCTCTGACTCTTTTTGCATTTGCTTTTCGTTGTATTATTTTTAAATTTGAATTCCCATCATTTCCTTCTCATGCTGAAGATTTATCAATTGCCGTTCGATATGCTTTTTATTGTAATCCTTTAAGAATCAAATCCACATTACTATCATCCCAAATTTTCCTTTCCCACCAAATACTGAATCCAAATAGTATGTGTCTCCTTTTTTGCTAAAGATGATTTCGCTTCATAAAGACCAAAATATCTGGCAAGCTAAAGTCAGTTGGTATCAGTTGCTGATATAAACTTATTCAGTGCGCACCATTCCAACCCAACTTAAATTCTCTTAGTAATTTATACCCCTAGAAATGCGTTGAATGACAAACTTTGATGAAAAAAGTGAGAGTAGCTATTTGAGATCTCTTAATCTGTTTATGACGTCTCTGCACAACACTTATGTAAATCTACATATATAACGCTGTGCATGTGAGAATCGTAAAAGTCGTTATGAACTCTGGATGTGTTCGTCGATCAGGTATTTCTCTGGCAGATATCTTCAAGAACCCCGCCTAATTATTGGGTGTTGCAAGGATACGACTGACAGCTTACTAAACAAGCAATAAATAATGTCGTAAACTAAGTAAACAGCTTTTAAAATAGTGGGTGCTTTTGATGTATCGATCCAAAATAAAGTACCTACCTTGGTTTATTAGCACTTAATCGAATGATTTGGATATAAATAGTATAGCTCGATGTAGCTGAACTTTGTCATAAACTGGTTAGAAAATCTCCTGGTGTATATTTTGAATAGATATTATCGTAATTTCCTCTGTCATGGAATTAGTCTTTTATCATTTGGCACTTTTTAGTCTTGAATTTTTATTTATTGATTGTTTTTCGTTTTGCTATTTCTGTGCGAAATGTCAACAAAATATGTCATCCTTTTTAAAGCCTATGTATTTGTTTAGGTCATCGTCCAAGTTTTGAGGATCAAATGGTACAACCATGGTTGACCTGGATATCCCTCTTGATTTCCTGGCAGCCATTGTTATCGCTTCCATCAAACTGTTTGGTATATACCACTAAGCTATGCCCATAAAGAGGTGAGGGCCATTTTAAGTTATGCGTGAGAGGTATCACAAATGGAGACGATGTTGTCTCGTTTAAACGGACATATTTATGTACGCAATTTCAAAAACATCTGTCTTCCGTTTTAAGCATATGCATCTTTTACGGTCATTGTCCAAGTTGCTGAGAATAAAATATCCATCTTTATTTCCTGACAGCTATCGTTATCGCTTCCATCAGTCTGTTTGATATGTAGCACTAGGCTGTGTCGATAAAAGTGTGAGAGGAACCTTTCAGGTTATACATGAGCAGGATCACAAATGCAGACGACAAAGTGGATTGTTTTATTTAAACTAATATATTTCTATTTTTAGCACAATATTTAAATAAATTTAAAAATAACATTTGTCCCATTCATCAGTTATGTTATATCTAAAACAATAAGGTACACATTTGACGCCGCTGTTTGTCATATAAATGAGTTATATTGGACTGAATATGCAAGACAGTCCAGTCCAACTGCAAACAACATAGCCCTTGATCTGCCGTCGCATGATGTCGGGGGTCTATGTTGCTTGCTCTACTTATTATTCCAACAAACTGCGGAGATACAGATCTGAAAACGCATAATGTTACAGTAGATCTGCGTCTGTGACCTTTCAGTTAGACTCGGCGCATAAGCGAGTATAAAGGGTATATGATAAATCAACTCTTACGTATATTTAAACAGATATGACCGCTCCTATGGCCTAGTGGTTAGAGCGTCCGCCTCGGATGCGGGAGGTCGTGGGTTCGATCCCCGACCGAGTCAAACCAAAGACTTACAAAAATGGTACTAACCGCTGCCTCGCTTGGCGCTCAGCATTAAGAGGTTAGTGTTAGGACTGGTTGGCCTGGTGTCAGAATAATGTGACTGGGTGGGACATCATGCTACATGTCTGCGGCATGATGCCCCAGTGCAAGACATCACTATAAACTGCCACACTGCAGACATCGTAGCGATATGACTGAAAAATTGTTAAAGCTACGTTAAAAATCCAAATCACACACACACACACACACACACACACACAGAGAGATATGGCTTTTCTTTACCACTTACAACGATTCTAAGCAGGTCCTTGCGTCGGTTTTATCGACTAGCCACAGCGATGCCTGACGGTGTTTTGTTAGAATAAATGTGTAGCCCAAGCCTAAATTTTGTTGCCCGGAGAAACTAATTTCATATGCTTTCATGCGGCAACGATAGCCTTAAAGAATTTTTTTTCTTTTTGTGTGTAAATTATCATTGACATAGATTAAGTAAGATTCTAGTCATGTGTATTTGTTGTTGCTTTAATTGTTTTTGGTTCTTTATCCTTTTATCGCCTTTGTAGAACATGATTTATCGCAAATCTGCATATCTCCCCCAAACATGGCAATTATTCTTTATTATATTGAATCAAACAAGACAGGGAAACAGCTTAAAAAGGTAATAGTGTCAATTAATGGCGTACTGAATGTATTGTGTCAAGGAACAAAAACGCAGTTCCCTCGCACGATCGTGTTCCCTGTTCTGTCTGATTAGATATAATATACAATATATTTTTGTTGTTTGAGGGAGATGTTAAAAGCTGTTCACCCGCAATAAACCATCTTCCACTATGGGTTCGCTATCGTGCTGTCTTCCTTGCCTTTGGTGCATTACATCTCCCCCATAACAAGGCCAACACATGCCCAGTAGTCCATGCGGCTTCCCATGGTTTCATGTTATTCGTTGTTTATAACTGAACCCCTACGTTGAGACTTTAATAGTAAACTAGGAGTAGTAAACCTATTAGGTCATATGCGTTTTTCTGTTTCAATCTGAAAAGACAACTAAATTAAATTTATAAAACAATATGTCACCTATAAAAACATTATGTACTTATTACCTACAGGTGTTTGTTTGCATTTGCAGAAATTGAACATGATCTAAACACATAGCTAACCAAAATGGCTGTTGCCATGTGCTAAAAAACCTCAGTCTGAATTAGTCTAAAGTACACTATCTTTAGAAGTTGTTAATGAGAGAAAACGAATTTTGACAGACTAGACATTGGCATCCTCTGATGGTGCAACTAATGACTTACAAAGTCATACAAGACGTAGAAAAAGTTATCGGCTCTGTTTTACAATTTACCTTTAAAGCCCAGTAAGTGAAAATGACAAAGCGAAGTTAGCAGCTCTTTTTTATATGTGCACATCTAAAGTAATGTCATGCAGCGTGAATCTGTAACCCAAATTCCACCCACCGATGATCACCAAATAAAGGGATTAAAAACTACTTTTAACAATACCTAAGATGTACAAGGTCTTTTTAAAGTAGCCAAAATACCAAGCAAATATGGGGGAAATCTTTTTCTTTACAAATCTTACCTTATGCAAAATTTGAAATTTTACACCAAACTGCTTTACATTGTATGTATGTGTGTGTACATACTTGCATGCATACATACTTGAATGCATGCATGAATGCATCCATCCATGCATACATACATACATACATACATACATACATACACTCTTCATACAAAGACGACGATTGTAATATGCATCAGTTGTGGTTGGTGTCGGCAGTAATGCGAAAGAAGAATAGGAGGAGATGAAGATGATGGTAGTGATGGTAATGAAGACAATAACGATGACAATGGTGGGGTTGATAATGATCTGAAAATTTAGATTTGTTATTTTATACATTATTTTTAAAAGAAAAAAGTTAATCGTATGCTTCCGAGGAAGAAAAACAATCTGTGTTTTCCGCTGTAATGAATACCTGACGCATTTATGTCGCACAATACCTTGTGAAACAAGGAACAAAATCTCATATAAACCATATAGGGAAGAGACCAAGAGACGGGTGTTCGTTATATATTATATAAAGTACATCGGACAGAAAGATTATCACCAAATTGGCCAATCATGAAATATTGCCCAAATGCCATAAAGCAGAACAGTCTGTCACCAAACTGACCTATCATCAAACAATACCCAATAGTCATAAACTAAATCTGTGCCATCCTAGTACACATGTATTATGGTATAGCCATTACGACTTATATCAAATGAGGAAGTGACATAGTAACACTGACACCGCTAAGCAGAGGATGAGAAGAAGTTTCCATTGTGAAAATTAAGAACAATCTCTTCATCCGGACATCGGGAGATTTTTGCCATGGGACGAGCGATGGACCTACATGCCGATGTATTGAGCCTAATAACAATTCATTTTCTAATTATCCCAGGTGAGTGAACAGGATATCAGGTAGACTAATGTATACAAAAATATGCGTGTAATTGATGTGGAAACAGGTGTGGGGTTCAAAACACTCTGTACATTTTTTTATCTCACAAGATTTAATGCTTTATAAATCAAAATGAGCAGACTTAAAAACCATGTTAATAATTACATATTCAAGACATTGGTAACAATGTGGCAAGGGTGTGGCCTGAATACGCGTTACTAGGGAGAGACAAATACAGCAGAGATATAGACATATACATATATAACACATACAACATACATAGATTAGATTGATGAACATCAATTTATCACATCAAAAATTGACTTAAAAATTTTGCTAGGCAAGAAAGCAAATCTTTTCGAGACACATGAATGGCCCTGAAAAGGGACTTTGAGTTTATTCTTCTTCTTGTTCTTGTAGTTTCTTCTTTTACTCCACCATCTTCTTAGTTTTGTAAACACTTTTCTCTTCTTCTTCTCTTTCATTTTTTCTCTTGTTTTTCCTTCTCCTCTTCCTGTTTTTTCCTCTTCTCATTCTCCTCTCCCTTTCCTATATTTTCTTTCCATACCCTCATTCTTATTCTATCCTCTTCATCCTCCTTTTCCTGTTTTTTTCTTTAATCATTTCCTTTAACATGTTCTTTGATTTTCTTCATTATCGATTCCATCTTGACTCGATGGGGACTGTAAGTATAAAAATCTTCTTCCAGTTTGACTAACATTTCTTCCATCATTCCCAAATTATCCAGAACGTCTTTAGCTGGTTCATTTTATCAAGGTGGTTACTTGCCATCATGGTTTATTCAATGTTGATTGACGCGAATTTAGTTAGTTAATTTAGATTTGAGTGGTTTTCGCACAGTCGTGCATGTACCACCGTTTTATGCCTACACGGTAGGCTGCTTGATTACTAGTAGGGAAAGGAATTCGAGCCACTTCCCCAGGCTTTTATGTGCTCACGGAGCACTGTTTGATTGAAGCCGTCAGGCAGTGGGACTAAGATTAGTCCCTAACTGTCTGAATGGAGGGCTTGATGCCAAGTGGGAATAGACCGAACACACACTTGACCTATTCAGTCGCTACGACTTAGCTCCATCACACACTCATATGTTGGTACTGAATTTTCAGTAGTAGTAAGGGCGTGCACTGCATGCTATTTATTTTCGTGTCTGACCGTAGCAAGGGAGGATTAGGTGGAAAGGCGGCTCCAAGTTCACAGGTCGGTGCTCCTAGACGTCAGGGTATCTGATCTAAATTGTCGTCTTACACAGTTTTGAAAAAACTGTGCTGTTTTGAGTTTAGAATTTGGCTTAGGAGAGGTATCTTAGGTGACAGTTTCTGGTAAAGTTTGCCACTTGTGTGGCTGGTCCTGATGGTCCTGGACTTTTGAGACTACCTTATATGAATGATTCTGTTTTTAGGGTCTTACTTGTCTAAATTGTCGTTGTTTCATTTGCATTCTTGTGCTGCTGGGCTTGATGGTCGTTGGTGTTTGGACCACCTTATTGTTGCTAATTTAGGGTTCTTCTTTCCTAAAGTTGTTTGTAGTTTTGCTACTTTGTGTAGCGGGCCCTGATGGTCTCGGGTGTTGGACCACCTGATAGGCTCTAATTTTGGGGACCTAGAATTTCTCGTGGCATAGATATTATTGTCACCTCTTGCTAAATTATTCTCAGAGGTATTAGTGGTGTTATGTGCATGCCGGGTTTGTCAAGTATTATTAAGAGAACGTGGAAACGGAGTGGTTTGATTGAAAGAGAAGAATAATAATATTTAAAATAAATATTTTTTATTTTTTAGTTTTGTTTTATTATTTTTTTAATCTTATATATATGTGTGTGTGTGTGTGTGTTCCCCCACCCCACCCACCCACCTATCCTGTTTCCTAGCTGCTTTATTTGTATTTTATTTGTTTAGATTAGTTTGGTGTTATTTTCATGTTCAGGCTAAGTCTGTTTGATTAAAACAGATATCTTTGCCGAATTACTCGGGTCGCTAGGACGGGTCAAAGACATCCGATCTGATTTTCCCCCTATATTTGAGTTTCTAAGCCTGAATACTAATTATGTGACGTTTATTACCAGGCTATGTCTGTTTGGATAAGACAGATGTCTTGCCGATCAATCGGGTCGCTAAGACGAGTCAAAGACATCTGGTCTTATTTGTTCCCTATGTTTAGGTTTGTTAGCCTGTACTAGTGTGGTATGTTATTTTCTGGCTAAAATTATTTGGATAAGATAGATTTCTTTGCCGAAACTTAAGACAGGTCAAAGGCATCTGATCTTATTGGTCCTAACGTTTGATTTATTAGCCAGTCTTCTAGTTGATAACAATTTAATTATGTAATTTTGGTTTTATATTTTGTTTTGAAAGCCAGATTAATGTATAATGTTTATTATATTTATATAGGTGAGATTGAGTTTAGGGTTGTTATTCATTAAAAATCCTGAGTATGTTTCCGGCGATCCAATCTTATTTTGCTCCATTTTTAGATTAGTTCTTTCTTTTTTTAGTTTGTGGCAGGTGTTGAATATATATGATAGGTGTTCTGGAACCCGGCAGTGGTAGCAATTTGTGTTGTGGGTTTTCGGTCCTATCTATTACCCAAAGCTGCTGGCCAATTTGGTTTTTCCTGTATAGATCCTAGTTAAGGTTTTTTGACCACTGTTGTTGATTTTAGGTGGTTTCTTATTCCTATTGATATCTTTTAGAATAGAGTATAGTTTCCTGCCTTTGGTGTTTTGGTTCCACTTTTCCTGCCATTTGCTATCAATAAAGATTTTGGTTATGCTTAGGAATGCGCTGACACTGTAATTAATGGATATGTGGGTTGATTTATTTAGTTTTTGTTTCGCTATTTGGTCAGCTAACTCATTTCCTTGAATGTCAATGTGGGATGGTATCCACATGACTTCGATTTGTTGTTTGTTGTTATATAATTCTTTAATTAATAAATAGGTTTGCCTAAGGAAATTTTCTCTTGATTTAGTATTGTTTTTTTTTAGTATAGATGTTATGGCGCTCAGCGAGACATTTATAATCACTTCTTTGGGTATGTTGTTGTCCTTAATCCATCTGATGGCTTCCAGGATGGCCCAGATCTCAGCTGATGCTTCGGTGGCCTAGTGGTTAGAGCGTCTGCCTCGGAAGCGGGAGGTCGTGGGTTCGAACCCCGGCCGGATCATACCAAAGACTTACACAAATGGTACTAACAGCTGCCTCGCTTGGCGCTCAGCATTAAGAGGTTAGTGTTAGGAATGGTCGGCCTGGTGTCGGGATAATGTGACTGGGTGGGACATCATGCTACATTTCTGCGGCATGATGCCCCATTGCTAGACATCACTATAAACTGCCACACTGCAGACATCGTAGCGATATGACTGAACAATTATTAAAGCTACGTTAAAAATCCAAATCACACACACACACACACACACACACACACACCAGAACTCAGCTGTGTAAATAGAGCAGTGGTTAGGTAGCTTTTTGCCCATTTTAATATTCAGCTCAGGTATTACCACTGCTGCTACTGTTCTGGGGGACTGATATTTTGGACCCGTCAATATATATTTTAATTGGGTTAGGGTATTTAGTCATAGTTTCAGTAGTGATAATTGCTTTGAGTTTTAGTCCCTGGTCTTTTTGATTGCTAAATTCCGTCCGTATTTTGTGTGTTAACTGATGGATTGATATTGGTCCATGGCGTTGTGTCGTAGTTTGTTGTTGGGTCGGCTTGGTAATTTTCAATTGGTAGTTGGTTAATCAATTGGTGTAGAAGCTTCCCTGCAGGGACAGTAGTTACCCGTTTGTTACTGAAAGGTGTGTTACATTTATTGATGGCTATACGGGTGGGGTATGTGATAGGGTGGATATTTATTCTAGCTGTATATATCAGGGTTAATTCCTGCCTTCTTATGTATAGGGGCAGTTCTCCAGCTAGGATTTGGAGTTCAGATAGGGATACAGACGGCAGAGCACCGGTACAAGTGACTAGCGCTTTTCTTTGTATCTGGTCTAGTTTTTTAAGGTGTCTGTGTGGAGCTGAATTATATATTTGACACCCATAGTCCAGTTTTGATCTTATTAATGCCCTGTATAGTGTTAAGAACGTTTCTTGATTGGATTCCCATGTGGATCCTTTAAGGTTCCTTAGTAAGTTTATACCTTTATTGCATCTATTTACTAGGTCATTTATGTGGTGTCCCCAATTTAGATGTTCATCATAATACATGCTTAGAAATCGTGCTACTTTTACGAATTTGATGATTTTATTTTGGATGGTGAGTTCGGGGTACTTGAATTTATAACAGTTTTTGGTTGTAAAGAGGACTGCAATAGTTTTCATGTGATAGATTGAATCCCCATTTATCTGCCCATCTCCCTATATTGTTTAGGCTGTCGTGAATTTCACTACTGATTTTGTAACTTGTATGGTTACCTGCTCTCCATATTCCATTGTCATCCGCAAATCGTGACGTTTCGACTCGATTTGAAGTGATGTTTTGATCCAAGTCATTAATCATGATGTTAAAGAGTATGGGGCTGAGTATGCTTCCTTGTGGGGTACCATTCTTGAGTGAGTATATGTCAGAGTAAGTGTTCCCAACTCGAGTTATAATTTTGCAGTCAGTTAAGAAGTTCTGGATGAAATTAAATAAACGTCCAGATATTCCGAAGTGGTTAAGTTTAGCTAATAAGCCATTTGTCCAAACGAGGTATAATGCCTTTTCCAAGTCTATGAATACTGCAGTTAGGTTTCTGTCTACCTATCGTTTAGAGTTAAATGCCAGTTTAATTGCTGATTACAATCGTATGAGTTGGTCCGTAGTGGACCTTTTGTTTCTAAATCCGCATTGGTTTTTGGATAATAAATTGTTACTTTCCAGGTGGTATTTAAGTCGATTGGTTATTATTGTGTCCATAATTTTGCAAATAGTATTAGTCAGGGAGATTGGTCTATAAGAGTTTGTTATTGGGGTCTTTACCTTGTTTGGGGATTGGGATTACTATTGCATTTTTCCATTTATTGGGTAATTTGCCTACTTCCCAGATCTCGTTAAGCAGTTTAACTATGGTGCGTGTAATGTTTTCCGGCAAGGTCTTCACCTCACACAAAGGTCCCAGCATGAGGTAATGCCGGATCCCTCTCTTCTTTTCATTCTCCTCTTCTTTCCTCCTTTTTTTCCTCCTCCTCTTCTATCCTGACACTTTCCTGGATCGATTCCATGGCCATCTCTTCCAGGAGATGCTTGGCATACTCCAGGTCTGTTTGGAGTTCTAAGAGTTTTTAAATCCTGCTCATCTTTTTTCAATTGACGAATCAACGATAGGCAGCGAGACTGATAATGATGATGAGATTCTATTAGCGTCGCTTTGTGCACATAGTGCATGCGTGACGATTTAAATTCCGCAATAGCGGACTAATTAGTTGTTAAAGGGGGACGGAATAAGAGCCTTATACCGCTGTCGTCTGCACATTTGGATACATTTATTTTATTGAGGTCGACAGCGCGCTCCAGATCATTATTCATAACGTTGAAGAGGGCATGGCTTAGGACACTGCCATGTTGAGTGCCATTTTCAAAAACGTATGTATTCAAATATTGGTCACCAATTTTTGTCCTAATTTCTCGACCGGCGAGGAAGGTTAATATCCACGGGTGCATACGGCCGCTGATACCGTAGTGGTTTAGTTTCGCAATAAGGACATTTGCCCACACTAGATCGAAAGCTTTCTCTAAATCCAGGACAATCGTTATTAGATTTCGGTCGCATTTCCTTTTAGAGTTAAATGCTAACTTAACACTTTATTGCAGCCGGAATAACTGATTTAGAGCGAACCTTTTGTTGCGAAAGCCGCTTTAAATTTTTTAAATTAGGTTGTTGTATTGCAAGTGGTGTTTGAGCCTATTTGTTGATCATAGATTCCGTCACTTTACGTATATTGTATGTGAGGGAGATTGGCCTATAGGAGTTTATTTCTGTCGGATCTTTTCCTGCTTTTGGAATTGGAATAACTATTGATTGTTTCCACTTGTTAGGGATTTTTCCGCTTTTCCAGGAAGTGTTGATTAGGTCCAGCATTATGGTCTCCATATTTTCCGGTAGGTTCTTGTAGATCTCGTATCCTAGGTTGTCTTCCCCTTGTGAGACTGTATTTTTTAGTTCTATGGGCAGTTCTCCATTCATGTATGGTAAACTCCAGGTTTAGTGGACTGTAGTCTATCTGGAGTTCTAAAACTTTTGAAATCCTGCTCATCTTCTTTAGTTGACCAGTTAACGATAGGTAGCAAGACAGACATGCTTGCTTACTTGAATTAAAGTGATTTTCGCTCCCAAGGAACATGCATCACTGTTTTATTCACGCACCGCGTGATGTTTAATTACTCCTGGGAAAGGAAAGAGAGCCCTATCCCCCAGGTTTTTATGTACTCGCAGAGTACTTTTAAATTTAGCCACTCAGGTGTAGGACTAACTAATCCCTAACAACCTGACTGAAAGGCTTTAAACATGAGTGGGAATAGTCACACCACACACTCATGTTTCTTAGTTGGATTGAAATGTCCCAGGTGTCAACCCAAGCAGTATGTGACGCCCGCTACGATTGGTCGGCAGCGATGACGTCACATTTGGACACCTGGGCTTGTGGCAGGTGGAAATCGTTCCACATTCTGCCACGTGTACGATGTCCGAGCGTGACAAAGGAGGAAAGGTGCTCGGCAAGCCAGCCATGAACGTCAAGTACTCCCCAAAAGGCCAGCCCGTACTTAGTTCAAATCAAGTCCAGTTTTACTAATGGACATTAAAAATTACCAATAATGTGTCAGCCACCTGTGCAATTAATTCAAATCATTTAAGTCAAATATTTTTCCTACTTCCTATTTTAATCTAATACTAGTACGAAGCGTACAAAATAATTTAGCCCTATAATTCCTATTTAACTAATTCAAATTAGGTTCAGATACAGTTTGTCAAGGAGGGAAACCTAGCCAAAACGGTTCCCTATTAGATAATAGGCAATTTTGATTAGCCCTAAAAAGGACTTTTGAATTCAGCAGGCCGAAGGTATTCCGGCTGTTTTCTTTCCTCCAGATTTCTCCTGTTGTCATCTCCTCCTGATACGTCTCTGGGGGTAATGCCTCAACCCCAAATCTTTTGGCTAAAGCGTTGGAAAAATCCACCAGGGCAGTTAGTGGGGCATTATCATCGGCGAAGGAATAGAAACGAGATAATATCCGGTGAGCAAACTGCCATTGTTGGATAGTAGGTTTCTTCTTCCTGAACTAGTATGTCTTTTCTAATGTATTGGGGTATCCATGAAAAGGGCTATTTTTGTGGACGGGGATTGTGGCACCCTTTTATCGTCTAAGATTGCGTTCCCGTCTCGCGGCAGGCTTTCCCACAGGATATGAACTGCTTCTTCGGAAAGAGGAGAACTCTTTTGTGTCTACACGGCAGTCGAAAAAACATCTGTCTGGTTCCTGTTGTTGCTGTTGCTGTTGCTGCTATTGCTTCTGCTCTCTCTCTCTCTCTCTCTCTCTCTCTCTCTCTCTCTCCTTTTCCATCCACTCTTCTTTCTCTTTCTCGATTTCCTCTCTGAAGAGCTCTTCTATCAGGTCTTCTGTCACTTTCAATATTCTGACATTCTCTATCTCTTCAGATTTGGGTATCAGGCTTTGCCTGACGCGATGTAAATTTACGTGAGCTTCGTTCAGCTTGGCTAGTGTTTAACACATCTTCATAGGAGGATGAGTGAACACTGGATGGTCAGATTGCCGACTGACTCTAGTGATATTGTCCAAGCGCGGACGCGATAGAAAATAGAAAACACCCCTACGACTTTTTGTTGAGTCGGAGCGATAGGATAGTTGATTTTAGGGAGAGCGATCGAGAGAAGTCAAATAGCATATATAATGATACAAATTGAAAACAAACACATTTTTCAAGGCACATTTTTTATTCAAACAACTAACAACCAACAATTAACAATAAAACAAACAATTTTTCAAACAAATAACCTATTTTGACACGGTTGACAACGTTGTGAAGTGAAGTTATATTTCCACTGATGGAAGTCATCGGGCCATTGATGTACACTACGTTTCCTAGTTAAAGACAAAAGAAAGCCAGAATTGTCACCAAACAATAGTTCTACTTTGTCATCGTTTCTAGAAGAGTTACGATCAAAATAAGTCACTAAATGTTCTGAAGAATATCCAAAACTGCGCTGATGAAGAAAATATACACAGTATTGTTCACACACCATGGAATATGTGCCTTGTAATTTCACATTATTGAATCGTGTCGTCTGGGCATTTCTTCTCATAAAGTCGACGATGTCGTCTTCCAAAGGTGGTACTCCATACGAATCAAAATACTCCACAAAACCCTCTTCAGGAAAGTAGACGGCTACCCAGTGAGTTCCTGGGAGATCACTGTCGTCCATGTTGATGACATAATCTTGATGGTTTTGATGTTTGAGATGAGGCAGCTTATCTTTAGCAAACGCCACTGGATTTTGAGATACAGTGTACGAACCGTAACGTAATAAAATTCCCAGGTATCCATTTTTGTGTATTTTTTTCTTGTTTTTTTTTCTTCACATGTAATGACAAGTCATCAATTCAATGCTTACTGTTTGCCTGAAAATCTCTGACAAGCAAACGTCTATTAGCTCCGTCTTCGTATTCGTGCGACGGATCTCTGGAGCACTCAACGTAGGGGAGGAATGATCACGCAAGTCATTATACCACTGAAACACGGCTTCTCCTGAGATGAGACCCCAAGCGTCCTCCAGATACTCGTCCAGTTTTTCTTCTTGACTCATCATCGGATATTTATCGTGTTGAAATTGACTGGTATGATCGTTTTGACATCCATAGCAATCATTCTTGATCAATTCCGTATTTGTTTCTGCCAGGTGTTTAGCAAGACAGGAGACTAAATGTTGTTCTTGTTCTGGCCATTTGGACTTCATCACTATGACATCTTCGTATTTGTCTAGGGGTTCTGTTTCTACGGTATCCTCCCATTCCATTTCCAAAGATTCTCCACTATTCAGAGAAAGAGAACAGGTTTCTATGGTTTCTAATAGTCTAGAATGACTTCTCTCAAACTTGATTTCTATGGTATTGTCTAATTTGGCATACAAGATGACGTTCAACTTGTTGTTTACGTGTATTGGCTTTGCAAACTGACGTTCCACACTAATTTGGCCGTAGGGTGGAAACGTCCCTCGTCGATGCCTTGGTCTGGAGTGAAATCAAAGGCCCACAAAGTATAACCTTCTGCATAATCCTAGCACGTAATGCCGTAACTGGTGTTGGTTTCTAACAGTCCCGTGGCTTTATACAGTGACAAGTACGATCTCAAGTAATTCGTCTTCTAGTCACTAAAGTCATGTTCGAAAGGCCTGGTACTCAGGGTTTTGCCATCTCGAATGACTTCGATCTTGGACGCGCTGTAGTGCTGCAACTCAAAGGGATTTTTCTCGAAGGCTCCATTTAAAGCTGTATTTTTGACGATACCAGTGATCAAACGTTTGGGTAACTATCATTGGAACAGATGATCTTCGATCATTGATTGATGACCAGCGGGATTGATAAACTTCCACTCGCCGTATCGGATACTTGGCGGTCGTTTTGCTTAAAGTGTGACTGATGTCGTTTCCCACTGTAGGTAACACTTTCGCAAGTCGTACGCAGTCTGGCTTCTTGAATGACTGTTTTGTAATAGGCAAACTCAGCTATTAAATGGAATGCGGCACTACTACGATTCAGTCTCAGGCGGACATTCACTCTGTTCAGCAAATACTTTTCTTGCAGCCATATGTCTGAATGCAAACGATCCATCAGTTCTAAATTTGTGTTGGATCCTTTGATTTTGTTTTGTCGACCGATGAATCCCACATTGTGGTTTGGTATTTATCTGTAATCAAATCGGTATCGTTGAATTTGCCTGCTGTGTCAGCTTTCCATATCACACAAGCATCCAGATGGGTGTTCTTGGCTTCTTTTCCGTACGTCAAGAGATTTCCAGGTACGCTCGGTAAGGGTAAGTGTCCATATTGATACTGACCAGTTTCTTATTCAAGTACAAATCCACTCCACTGAACAAGGAATGCATGAACTTGTTGACTGGGAATACTTTATCTTCTTCCTTTATATCGGAACCATCCGTCGATCTGTAGATCACTTTCACTTTGAAGTACAAGTAACTGCTGTTCAAATCAGTGTAATCTTCTGGCTGTCCTTTGATTTCAGACTCGATGGTAGTTGATCCTTCGTCCTTAACAGAGGAGACGGGATGAAATTCGACTAATTGGGATTATTGCATTACCATCATCATGGTTGGTGGCATGGCAAACAGATCCAGTTCCGACTTGGAATAGGTGCAAGACTCTCGGTACATCTTTTTATTTCTTTGTTTTTTCTGTTTTTAAATAATCAAAAACGTCTAAGTCACGGACAGTTCTTCTTTTCTTGGTCTTTCTATCTATGCCTTGTCCTTTCTGTGGCGTCAGGAAAGCAGGAATGCCTGACTTTGTAGCGTAAAGGGCATTTATAGGAGTCCCGCGTCAGGCTAAAATGTCTTTGCCTGTTTAAAGCATGACATTTTTGCCTGCTTTCAAGAAAACTTCTTTGATGGTTTGTTTGGTAATGATGACATTTTGGAGAAACTCTTTTCCTTGTGTCAATGCGGAATCTTTCAAAGCGTGCAATCTTCATGTCACCTTAGTTTTCAAAATCGGGGCCACCAAACGAAAGGCCCATTTCAGCATTCTCCTAAATCATGTCCTCGCTGTCGCGCGACGCCTCGGTACACTGGATACATGACTTACAACTCGTTAGATAATCGTTTTCGAAAACGGAGTTTCACCGTGACTTTTCCGTTGGAGAATGGAATATTTTGTCCCAGATCTCCTTTTATAGCAATGTTGACAGTGTCAATATACGACTCACTGACGGGTAAATAGTGAGGATGTATAAAATCGCGGTGAATGTGATAGGTGTTTCCACCTTACTGGCCATTGGTCGTGACAGAATCCACTTTGAAAGGAATGACACGTACTAACGGTATGGAGGTGTTTCCCACTACGTTGTTTTCCACCACATCGGAATACACAAAGATCAAATTGAGTCCTTCAGTCTGTTCTACAGGGGATTCAAACGCCAGACAGGGTTTAGAGGCCAAACGTCCCTCACATTTAGATCCACAATGCTTGTGTTGCTCTCGATTGTTATAACCATTGTCACATTTCTCACAATAATAACTGTAACCCAAGAATGCGGCGATACTAGTAATGGCATCGAAATATTCATCGTGATGATAACCGTGAATGTATTTTCCGTCTTTGAAATATTTGCCTCGAAACAACAGAGGTCCGCGCACTCTTTGAGCATGCACTTTCAAGGTGTAGCGTGGAGCTAGGACATCTTGCAGTGTTTTGCTTTTCAGGAGAGTTTTGCTTCTCTTCATTGTTTGGCTCGGTTCGATTTTTGAATAGTTTGCCAAGCTCTTTTCCATTCTGCCGTGTCGTTCTTGTCGTCATACGTTCGTCCCACCGCGATGGCACGGGCTAATCACATCTGGTCTTGAAGGTTGTTAATTCGGACGAGACTGTCTCTGGGGCTGCGACGTTCGTCCACCAGTAGCACCTTTTTGCGTCCTGTCCTTTGGGGAAGAGACACGAAGGTCATGAATTGTGTCGCTTTTCCATCGTTGATGTGAAACTTGTCGTTTGATTGTTGCACATGTTGAATCTGGTCGATGATTTTGGAAGGTGTCAATTCTGTTGGACTGCTAAACTCGATCGCAACAGGGGACTTCAGACTGTCGTGATGAATAGAAAGTCTCAAGGTGTCGTCTTCTTTGGCTTCACATTGCGTTTCAGTGTGGTTGACAATGAACCCCACACCTCAGTGATGACCCCTCTGCTTTCTCCAAAGTTACTTAGGAATTGAAATATTTAAACTTCATCGTGTACGTGTAAGCAGTAGTTCTAAAGTTTTTAGAGGAGCGCTTTTTCGTCTCTCGAATGTGGTAGTGCTTTTGAGAAGTTACTGGTGGACTTTGGTTGGGTACAGACCCCCTGGGTCTGGATTCTGGATCATTCCTGTCATCTTCACAATTACTGGCATGAATTTGAGCCAAGACTTCAGCTACTGTGCGAGGCGATAGGTCTCGTTTCTGCCTCTTACTTTCTTCTCCTTTCTCCACGAAATGATGCGATCGTTTCATCTTGACTACAAAAAGTCAAGTGACTAAATTTTAAACGCCATGGTCCCCTATATGCATCTCAGACCAGTGTCTTCCCTATATAAAGGGCCAGTGTCTTCCCTCCCAGTATTTATTTCACTCTCAAACTGACCAGAACTATGGAAGATCTCACACAGTTCGAACTTCTGATCAGAGCTTTGCGAAGTGTCATACGAAAGTTTTCTTCAGACAACCCCACGAACTACTCACCCTCCTTTTGAGATAAAAGTCTAGATACTTGCTATATCTGTAATCAGAAAGGGCGTTGGGCTACAGAGTGTCCAGACCGTCAAAAAAGTAAGACAGGTGTCAGAAGAGACAAAAGTCAAGATACCTGTTATCATTGTGAAGAGAAAGGACATTGATCTTCAGAATGCCAAAAAAAAGAGGATCAAGAGGAAGAGAGTGTTTCCAAACAGGAAGAAGAGATACCCTCCCAAACGAAAGATCCCGGACACGTCCAGAAAGAGAAAAAAGAAAAGAAGAAGATGAGAAAGTGAGGAAGAAGATGAGGAAAAACCTGTGACAGTGATGAAATTCAAAAACTAGAGAGAGTTAACAAAGACACAGAAGACGTCTATGAACTTTTTAGAGTGTTGTGTGGTGAATTGGATTGTAATCTTTGTAAAAGAATAGATCAGACAAAAAAAACGTAAGTGATTTTTGGTTTTGATTTTAGGAACATGGACCTACACTCACGCACTCAATCTCATGGGCAAAAATGGGATTTTGAATTTTAATTGATTTTGGCAAAATGAATAATACCTCTTTTCGAGAAAAGTGGGTGGCCCTGAAAAGGACCGTTGGGTGTTTGTTTTAAAAAAACAGAAACATGCTCAGGAACGGGAAGCAATCAGTTTCAACTGTCTTAAGCCTATGCCACGGCCAAGGCCTACTTCTGGACTTGCTCCTGTCGATGATTTGTTAGAAATCACTAGGTATGGTATCTCAGGTGTAGTAACAGGGTTAGGCTGTATGGCTTGGGAAGGTCCTTTTCGCTTGGGTCGTATTAAAGAAGTCTGATACATTTGTTTCAGACTCCTTAACTCCGCCAAGATGTCTAAGAGTACCGTCACCGTTTGACTTTCACTTTCCTCCTTCTCTCCTAGACTCAGTTTCTTCTCTACTGCTGTTTCTTCTTCCTGTCGTTTCCTTCTTCTTGCTTTTTCTTCTTCTTCTTGCTGTTACTGTTGATGGAGAAAAGCTTGTTCGTCTTCTTTATGCTGCTGTAAACATTTCTCAGATTCTTCTTTCTGTCTCGGTATAAAATCCTCGACTTGTAATAAGGAAGGAGATTGTTGAGTTTCTTCGTAAGAAAACAACACTTTACATATAAATAGATAAAATTAAATTTTCAAAGTTTAAAAATATGTATTATTCTCCAACAGAACAATTATTACTCAGAAAAGGTGTTCGTCAGGATTAAGAACAATACAAGATCAATGTAATCAAGCCAGTATGTGTTGATTTTAGTTATCCAAATGTTTCGTGCATGAATTTTATAACAATAGACTGCAAATTCGTATGGGGGAAATATAACTTTACATTTGTATTGATGCAGATTTATTATGCATTTATATTGGAACGGAAACCTTTCACATGGACATGAAGGATGACACAGTTAATACAGTTTTGTTTTGTTTTGGGAGATGGGGCTGTGGCTGTATTGTTGTTTTCAGTCGACATTCATTGTTCAGATAAGCGCAATAAAATATGTGCCAAAGGTACACGACTATTTGCTTCGCAAACAAACACCTTTTCCCTTTCACTACGACAACAGTTTATTTTATTTATCCTGCTAAATGTTTAAGAATGTGTAACAGTCGCACTTTATGAAGGGCCTCTGTATTTGTGGGCATTGGGTTGTAAAATACGGACTTAGTTTGATCTTGGTATTGTCCGTTATTAGCGACGGAGCCTGTACTTAGTCCAGCTTCAACTCCTTTTACTCAGACATGTTGAAGATTATGTGAAGTACTATTGGATCACACGGTCAAGATGCATACAGATACTTCTTAATTGTCATGTCATGTCTGCTGGGCGTCTTCTTAATCCATGGATTTCAATTTTGATCCCGTTGGTTCAAAACTTGAACGTGATGTCTTAACACAGTCTAGAAAAGAACTGAAACATCTAGCTTGTATTCGTATACACACAGCAATGTATTTAATTTAATCTCTTCGGAATAATTAGATGATGTATGGGTTTTTAAGTCCAAACCATCTTCAGAAAGAGCTTTATTTTATTTTCCCCACCATTTCTGGCATTTTGTAGTCACTTGTCTTTAGTTTCACACAAGTAATGGAGACAAAATGCTAAGCTTTGGTTGAATATCGACAGCTAACAAAACGATTTGGATGACTATTTTGTTCTTTGATATGAATTTCTGTCAGCACACTAATCCTCACGCTTCGGTAATTGTAAAGCTTCCCTCAAGGGTTCGTTACTTTTCAATCTAGAATTGTAGAAAATTTCCATAACATCGTTTAAAATGTCTACGTAAGATAGGTAATATTTCAACATTTCTTCATGAAAGTCAAAAGAGTCTGTTGAGTGAGTTTGATAAATTGTGTAGAATGCTTCCAATAGTTCTGTGTGTATGCCGTCGGGGTTGTAGTAGAGAACTCCGGGCAAATGCAAGAACACAACGTGTTGATTAGTTTCGGTTGTGTGAGAAAAAAAAAAATCCTTTAGTCATTTCTTTGATTTGAAACATTTCAGGCATTATACTTAAAAGCAAGGCTAGATAAATAACTTATAGAATCTTTAAACTCTACATTTCGTACTTTCATATAAATGAGTTTGTTTTGTTGATGGTCAGTTTTGAAAATTCGGTGTCCTGAATAACATTTCATAAGAAACTGTAAGTCATAATCAAAGAAATTGTGAACCACGACTTTGGTTTATCAATGACAGTTGGTGTAACGCTGGACATTGGCTTCGCTGTAAGTGCTGTCGATGGGGTGTATAATCAATTCGGTAAAATCAGCAAGAGTACGAAATTCGCGAAATATCTTTTCTCGTCCTCCTGAAATCTTATTAAACTTTGGACAGTGAAAAATTAGGGCATACACTTACCACAAGCACGGTGAGCTGCACAAAAATTGGATATGTTAATTCCAGTCTTTTGTGAACATTCAAAGTGGAAAAGATAAAAATTCAAACCTTTTCTTTTGTTCTTGCTCTGATCGTCACTTAATGGTTCCTCGAGTTAATTCTAATATCTTGGAATCTAAGACTGATACTTGTAATGAATAATTTGGTCACAAAACGGAATCTTTTCTTTCTTGGAGACACCTATGACTATTAGTTATTCGTTCGAACAAGATGGTGCCGCAAATGGAGCACACTCTCTATAATCTGCAAGCACTTTTCTATTGTTTGAATTGTTTGACGTGATATTTGTAACTCGTTGGGCTGATGAATGTTTGCTTGCTAGTAAACCAACGAATTCTTTCTTTTTCGTCAGGAATGAAAGCTAACACCCACAACATTTCTCTGCACAATGACTATGTTGCTCCTGACTGGTAAATACATGGTCACATTTCTTGCAAATTATAATTGCTCTCCAAGAAATCCTGTAATAATTTTAATATCATCGAAATGAGCATGGTGATAATAAAAGTGACTGTGTTTTCCATCAGGTAAATCGGGTAATCAAAACACGTGAACTCTGCGAACTCCTTTACAAAAAACTATCAGTCTAACAAATTGACAACACTTCTTGAAGTTTCTATATTTCAGGAACTCCACATACGATCCTTTGGAAATACCATCTTGCTACAAAAGGAGTTAACTTCCTTCCGTTGTCGGGGTCTGTTCCGATTCTGTAATATTTCTTCATGATCTTTTAAATTACGCCGTGTCATATTTCTCGGCATAAGTTAGAGCCACTACAATGGCACGTGCTAAATACATTTGCTCTTGATGGTTGTCAGTCTGAACGACACTTATTGGTTCTACGAAGTTTATCCGCCAATGAAACTTTGCATCGTCCGCTAACTCTTTGACATGAAATGTGCGTCATGAAAAGAGTTGATTTTCCATGAATGATGTAAAACCTGTTGTTCGATTGTTAGACGAGATCTTTACACACCCACACATCTTATTTTAGAGGGACTTAAGTTCTGTTTGATTTAAGAGTCACTAGGTAGTATTTCTTTTCTAAGTGATATAGATGACACCGAAAAGGACCCTTTACGTTTCTAATTAATAATAAAAAATATGGACTTGACATCATCAGCTGTAACTGTCCTAATCCTTTTCCACGGTAGTAGTAACTGCTGCTGCTGCTCTTGGCATCTCAGTCGTGAATATCCATGTCATAGAAGATTTAAAAGTCTTTGATCGTAGAGGTCTCTTTCTCTTCGGTTGGTCTAAAAAATCTGATACATTTATTTCAGATGTTTTAATTCTGATAAAATGTTTTCAAACAAACAGGCTAACCGCTTAGTTTTCACTCTAAAATGTTTAAATGTTGCGTCTCTTCTTCTTCGCGCTTTCTCATTTCTTCTTCTTTTTGTTGTTCTTTTGAACAAATACATGTTCTTTTTGCGCACGTCGCAAACGTATCTGCACTTCTATTTGTTTCTTTCTGAAATCATCATAGACTGGAAATGAAAGAGAAGGATTCGAATGTGGTAAGACATCCGGCCAAGATATGGGTAAAACCTGAGTCATCAACCATCATTTTGAGCATGATGTTTAATCCAGATTTCCTTGTGTATACCAATGTATCGTAGGCCATTACACAGTTTACTGGTAGAGATGAACCTGTTTGGAGAGACAAATGTGCTTAAAGTATGTCTTTGTTTGCGAAAAAAGAATTGTGAAGCGGTGTGGTATGTGTTAACTCTAATTTGGCAAACAATACCAACGGCCCATTTTAGGGCCACCAAGATTTCTAGAAAGGAGAGATATTGCTTAAAATTATTACCGATCTATGCACTGTATGTTTTTTGTATATATGTATATGTGTATGATCAAAGCCCACCTAAAATGGAAAATAAATCCTTATCCCTCTTTTTTGTAGGTGTAGAGTGTCTATAAACACTCCTACCCGTGCTTGTATATGATAATATGTTTTTGTATATTTCCTCCCCCATCTTTCCTTTACCCTTTTCGTAGGTTAGTATATGTGATGTATTTTGAACAGTACAGTACATGGCTTAGAATAGTAATAAAAAAAGTGTGTTTGATAGTAATCAAAATGTGTCTGTTGGATAGCAATAAAGCAGTAGGTGTCGGCTAGTATTCAAAATGTCGAATAGGAATCAACGGTGGGTGTTTGATTGTACTTAAAAGTGTGTGTTGAATAGTACTAAGAAATTGTACCTTGGAAAGTAATCAGAAAGTCAATGTGTTGCATAGTAGTAAAAAGTGGGTGTTGGATACTATCTAAAAATTGTAACATTAGTATTCCCGTTTTCAAACGTGGAACGAGACCCATTGTAAACTACGTCAAATGTTATATTCCCGTAGAGAGCTATGCATTTCCTCTCGGTGTACGGTGTAATATTCATTCCCCTATATATCTATATATTTATAGCCTCAGTACTAAATGCTGTTGAGGTATCAGTGTCCATAACATGTACATCTACGTGGTAATTTTAATTCACCATATTCTCTCAGGTATTTAGGTCAACATCTGCTAACATTGTAACAATGCATGTAATAATAACTTTACAGCCTCAATGCTAAATGCTTGTAGAGGACTCAAGTGACCCGCACAATGATACATACAGCGTGATGTCAATTCCTCCTACCCCAAAGTTCTCGAGTCATATTACTAGCGACATAATAATTACCGAAAAACAGAAGTTATAAGCAAAAATAAACAAACTGAAATATAGTTAATTGCAACCTAAAATGTATGTAAATAAAAATAAACTCATTTATATTATTAGATGTTTAATAAATAACGATGAAATGCAATATTTAGTCCTTCTCACACTGTTGACATTGGGCGCTCCATCAAACTTTTCACCTCGTCTGCTTTTCATTTCCTCAGCATTTTCATTAAGTCAAGTCATAATAAGGCACTTCAGAAGCGAATGCTTGAAGCAAGAACATATCTAATTACCAAACAATTAACGAAATGAGCAAAAGTGAACGAACTTAGAAATTAATTATTATGAACAAAGATTGAACGAATCGCAACCGAAAATGAAACCAAAGGAACATAAGAAAATAGTAATACTGGAAATAGAACTTGATGTATAACCTAAAAGTTGTTTTTGTTGGGTTTAACGCCATTTTTCAGCACACGATAGGCTATACATGGCGGCCAGTATTAATGGTGGAGGAAGAACCCGGAAAACCCCGGAAAGAACCAACGACCCACGAGAAGCTACTGGCAAGCTTTCTCACATACCCACATTGGCCGAATCCGAGACTCGAACCCACGCAGACAGAGGTGAGATGGCAGTGATCCGTAACGGACAGTGCTTTAGACCACTCGGCCACTCGGGGCCCTAACCTAAAAGTGACTGGATAGTACGTAATGTGTTGTGGATAGGGGGTGTTTTGTTGGATGTGTGGGTTGTTGTTGTTCATTTATAATGTATTTGAGAAATATCAGTATTGACTAAACTATGAAAGTAATTTACCTGACTGAAGTAAAATTCTTATTTAGCAAAGAGGTGTTTTAAGGTTGCGTGTGAGTATATGTGATGAAATGCCTCTGGTCGGTCACGGTTGGATGCCCCTGTCTGACGAAATACATTTTCCCCGCATGTTTTCAAGACGACTACCGCTAACTTCTTAAGAATGCCACATCGGTATAAATATAAATTTACATTACTCCTTAAATAAAAATGTGCACATTTTGTCATATTCGCGAGAAAGCTAATCCGTACACCACACTCAATACCGACATCATGTCGAACAGATTTACATAATATCATTTTCTATTGAATTACATTACTGCAAATGAGAATGCACGTGAAAACATTATCACAACATTGAAACCAAGAGGCACGGTCTTACCAGAATGTAATTTGTGTATTTAATAACTTATGAAAAGGAATTCAACCGTATGTCACAAAATTAAAAGGGTTACAATGCTGAAAAAAGGGCAGCACAATTAAAGTTCTTCCTTTGATAGCTCGAATGGATGAATAATGACTAAATACTATAACCATACGGGCAGGTGTGAAGGCTAATGATGGGTAATTTGTATTAATTTATTCATAACGTATATAGGTACTTAGTTACAGACATAGTCCCGTTAGATGAATTACAGAGTGGAGGTTCTGATTGGAAATGTTACAAATATAATAATTAGACACATTTTTTTAACCATTCAGCTTACTGATCGTTATAAGCTGCATTTAACATTTTACAGATTTTTGTAAAGGTGCACCTGCAGTAAAGTGTCATTTGGTTACCTGTATCTTTTGAATTTGCGTGTGTGTCTGTGTGTATGCGGGCGCATTATATTTTTAGGCCCGCTGGGTGGTCGAGTGGTATAAAGTGCTCACCTTTATTAATCACTGACATCTAACCTCTGTCCGCGTGGGTTCGAGTCTCGACTCGGCCAATGTAGGTATTTGTGAAAGCTTGCCGGTAGCTTCCCGTTGATCGATAGTTCTTCCCGGTGTTTTCTTGGGCTCTTCCTGTACCAAAACATGGCGTTAAATCAACACAGCCAAAGCCATCATCTACAGTCTATATCCGGCTGATATTGCTTTCCGTCTCAATGCCGATCTGAGATGTAACGTTTGATTTAACCTCTTTCGCATAATAGGGAGCAAATTATATTATGTATCCCATGGAAATCTCGATAATTTGCTATCATCTATCGTTTTGTACGCAACGGAGCGTAACCGTCTGGAACAGACTACAAACATTAAGCAAATTTCTTTATCATCATCTCGATATCTTTGATACAGTAAATGACTCGTGACCAGAAGATATGCGTCGCTGTATATGTTAACTTTGTATAGACCTTAAATAAATACGTTAAACTCAAACCAGTGTCTAACGTTTCAGGATCTACAGTGTCTACTCATTAAGTTGTCTTTTTCTCCGTTGAAACTCGTCCGACTTTTTGTGCTATATTATTTTTTACAAATTTCACAAATATGCTAAGGTATAAAATGATCCATTTTATGGATAACAAATTCAAGAAGTCCTATAAATGCACACAGTTCAACAGAGGTACGCTCATCGTCGCAAGCCACTGGCGAAATCCATTACACTATTTTGTGGAAGGGGGTGAAGGGGATTGAAGCTCCTGGCTTGAGACGATCAATAACGCAAAAAAGTCACCACCACAAAGGTGTGGCTCTAGAAAGAAAAAAGTTTTTTCTAAGTTGGGGAATATTTACCCCAGCTCCATCTGCTTAACTTTCAGCAATCCGGTCTAGCGAACAGAAGGGAACAGGCTTGAATTCGGCCCTCGCCAGACAGGGTTGATCCTTGTGATGTGTCTCTGGGCTAGGCATTTTGCTCCATTTGACTCGGTTCGATTTAGTATTTAATAGTGTTAAAATGCCGTAAGGGGGCCAGGGCCGAACAACACTTATCAATTTTATAAAAGAAAAATTTTGTTTGAACAAGAACTAGTTGAGGTCCGGGTGTTTCTTACCACTGTGCCCGCGGTCGTCTCTACGGCCCTGCTTACCTGAACCGATGAATTCAGTAAACGGTGAATTAGAGCCATAGACTTGTTGGTGCATTGATACACAGCACCAGGCCCGGCACTTGGGCAAGGCGAACGAGGCAATCACCTTGGGCCCCGCACTTTCAGGAAATCAACTCCGCAATGCAATTGTTTTGCTTGGGGACCACGCTCAACGCCTGATGCCTTGGGCCCCGCACATGCTAGGGCTGGGCCTGCACAGCACTTGTCGTTCATAAATAATTCAGATGGAACGAAGAGTTTACAAATCTTAATATTGATAATGGTCATCAAGTACCGAGGTTTACTCCGTTAGACGTATTTGTAAACAGGGCTTTTCGGATGCATTCGGTATCAGTTATGTACAGTAGAGTTGGATATCGATCTTAAAATGTTTCGAATCTTTCATTTGCATTCGGGAGTGAAACCAATTTACTGTTACGCCTTAGTTGAGAACTGTAAGAAAAAAAAAATGTATTCGTTGATTGAAACTGGTCCCAATATTTTCTGCAGTTTATATTTCTGGGCTGAAATTTGCCTATTTTTCACGAAACATTTTACAAGCCGATTAGATTATGGGTAAATAGACTGTACTCACTGTATGTAGGTTTGATGTTGAAATGAAGAAAGAAAAAATGTTTACAACGGTGATGTGACTTTAGACTGTCATGCTTTTACATTTTATAGAAGGATGAATGCAGAATATAGAAACCAACAAATTCTATGGAACACTGACCTTCGCTTGTAAAGTAAAAGCGCTACTTGGAACATTGCATATTTTGACTTTGTTTGGTGCCTCACGGCACAGCAACACCAGTAGGTTATTTACTGCCGAGTCAATTTGAATAAAATACCTTGTCCAAGGATACACTATGGTAGCTATCCTAGGCTGGTATTTTGGTTGGATTAGAACCCGCACCCTTTCTGTCGTGAGTCCGGCATTCTAACCACTTAACCACCACAGCTCGTTATCAAATGTAAAACAAAAATCATAAAGTTTCAATATTGTTGCTATCTTCGCGACCGGACAGTGAGATGGATTAGTTGCCTAGACTAGACGATAGTAAGTATATCCAAACCTTTTCTTCATGGTCCAGGAGGGGGACGGGGCGGTGAAAGAGACATCGCCTTTACTAATTTTATTTAAGAGTGAAATTCAGATACTCCTTGAAGATCTCTTCGAGTAAACGCAGGAGCAAATGTGTGCATTTCTCTTCGTTTTGTTGTTGAGTTGTTTCGCTGTGTTCTTCGGATACATATCAGACAAATTAAACATACTAGGACTTTTCTGTCATCAAAAGGATATATTTTCATTATATATAAAGATAAAATTTTCCTATACTCCACCCCAAAGTGTCCTTTATCACCTTACCAGGTCTGCTTCGTACGCCATCAGGCTGTGTCATCCCAGTCACTTTGTATTTGTATAGATCAATCAATCATTGGTCCACCGCTCCAGGCGTGCAACATTAGTCATGGATCAATTACATCTATATTATACGAGATATTGCGAGAGGTTCGCTGCATATTTTGATGATATTTCGGTTTGTAAAAAAAACATCGAAAGTGATCCATATGTGCACTTTGTACATTTTCGAAATTCACTAGTTTGATGTATCATATTATAGTCAAAGTCACTTGGGTCACGTATACGCATTTACTCATTTTAAGTTAAATATAAATTGTTCTTTTAAAATTTAACACTAATTTTCTTTAACCAAAGTCTATTCAATCCTGATTATCGAATGCTCTGCACCTTAACTGTCATCAAGAAACTTCCAGAAAAGTATCCATGTCTATGGTCTTTTACAATGGTGGTCATGTACTAAACTTGGGTCAAGAAAACAGCACTTTGAATGGAATCATCACAGTACAGTCGTATTACGAATTTGTTTATCAATTTGCGGGGCGTCTAAATAATGACATACTAAAAGAAAGTGGATGTATAAAAATCCATATGAAGTGAATACTTGCCACTTAAAGGTACTAGAATCAAATTCGAAAAATTGACACCCATTACTGAAATAGGCGGTGTTGAATGCATACATGACCTGTGTGACTTTTGCTATTTAGTGCAAAGATTATATCCTAGTCTATATAGATCTTTTTATATGATTTTCCGAAACAATTCATTGAAAATTTGTTTAATTAATAAATGAGGTGCTACATCATTAATTCAGCTCATTTCAGTTCAATTTACTTTGTCGTAATTCAAGAGAATTATATGAAAGAGAATAATTACAATGATTTCTTTGCAGACATACATGCACCGTCCGTACTCAATTATAATAATCCATAATGCGCCGGTAAATCGGGGGCAGTTTTTTAGGAACAACCAGCAAGACAAACAACATATACCGTGATCTGCCGACGTTCTGATAACGCCGGAAAATCAGGATCTATGGTGTTTGCAATTAGACTAGACTTATAAGCGAAAACATACGGCACATGTTAAAGTGGCACGAAGGTATAGCTGACATAAAAAGTCACTTTTCTCGATAATTCATTGTGATGAAGAATGAAATTATGTATAACATTTTAGTTTCTTTTTTAAATAAATATATTATTTCATTTCTTTAACCTAAAAGTCTTTAGGTTAGGATTATTTTTCCTAAAACAAAATGTAGGCCCTACTGGGCAAAACAATAATCTGATTGATTTCGCTGTGTATGTGTGTCTGGACTTTCAATATACAGAAAACGTGTGCCGTAGAGTTGATGTCATATATTGTATTTTCCCCATGAAAGTGTTAATTTTAAGCTAACGTACACAAAGCTATAACAATATTTACTGAAAAAGTTTTCGCTGGATATAAACTCCAATCTGGTTGATATGTAGTTCGATGAGGATTTACCATGTAAAGGCGGAAGCGTGCCATAAACGTTATATAAATGATCAAGATTATATGTCACCTAATAGAGGTCTTCATTCACGTTAGACACGTGCATAAAAACATGTTTATTCTCACTGCAATATTTGTAAACTTTGGATTCACATTTTCTCTGTCCCATTTCATTTCTATTACATTTCAACCCTTTTGGAGATTCACATTTTCTCTGTCCTATTTCATTTCTATAACATTTCAACCCAAGCGTTGCAAATATAGTTGGCAAGATCTATAGTGAATGTTTGCTATCCTAAATTGTGCATATCACCGATGGTTGAATTAGACCATGTCGGTCGAGCTCTTTCAAATAACAATGTTTTTTTTTATTTTTATTTCCATGCCTTTTTAGTTAATAGATTGAAATACATAATGTTAGCGGTAATTATTGTTATTATTATTATTATTATTATTATTATTATTAATTATTATTATTATTATTATTATTATTATTATTATTATTATTATTATTATTATTTCAGACTCGGTGAATGGACAACAAGAGCAAGGGGTTAACAAAGTTTCTATTGGTGGCTTCATTGCTCTTGGTTGTGTTGCTGGATTTTTACTTCTTGTTTTAGCTCTGTCAACGGTTTGTTACCTCGTGAGGTAAGAATGCTTCCTAACCCATCAGTATTCCAAATTTGCATATTTGGATTTTTCAGAAAATAACTAATTCTAAAACGAATGTGAATTTTTCATGTAAGTTGAATTCCTAATATCTTTGTGGGTTTTTTTTAATATTTGTTTTTGTTTTTAACTCACTTTTATCATGCTCGATGTACGGTGTGTATGTCCCCATTTATTCCGGTAAATAGAACTTTACATTTTCTTTTGTCGAGTTTTTAATCATGCATTTAGTTGCTAAACCAGTTTTAAATATTTATGAGGACTTGATAAGTGTTTATTTGAATGAGGGTTGTTTTGTTTTCTTGTTAATTTAAGAGCCATGCCTATCCATGAATATGTGCATAAGTACCAGTGCTTATGAATTCGACAATGGAAAACATTCCAATATAGATGCTTCCCTAACTCTGTTTTAGTCCCCATAACAGGTACTTTTCATAAACGGCCACTTCTGGTATCCAAAGTGCTTGATTTTCACACCTTTTATTTTACACTGCTTTTTATTTTTATTTATTCGTCTAAACATCACCACACTTAACCGCACACCACCCACTCGCCCATCATCGTCATCATCACCACCACTACCAATCCGAAATGAGTTGACAAGAATGGATGCATAGTATATTGCCTTCCTCTTGGCAGGCACATTACTGAGCTGTTGCCATTTGAAAGAACATCCCGCTGCCCTCTCGTTCATGGAAAGATTTCTTTAGTATCTGCCTTTTTCAGTAGATTGTTGTAATTTACATTTTTACACTTGATCTTTAGTTTTCACTGTATAAGCACTATTGCGCTGAGGTACCGCGAACCTATCAATACATACGTACATACGCACGCACGAACCCACGTACGTATGTACGTGCATATATACCTACCTACCTACCTACATACATACATACCTACCTACCTACCTACCTACATACATACATCCATGCATGCATGCATGCATGCATACATACAGACATACATACATACATACATACATACATACATACATACATACATACATACACCGCTCCGGTGGCCTTGTGGTTAGAGCGTCCGCCTCGGATGCGGGAGGTCGTGGGTTCGATCCCCGGCCGAGTCATACCAAAAACTTACAACAATGGTACTAACAGCTGCCTCGCTTGGCGCTCGGCATTAAGAGGTTAGTGTTAGGACTAGTCGGTCTAGCGTCAGGATAATGTGCCTGGGTGGGACATCATGCTACATGTCTGCAACATGATGCCCCAGTGCTAGGCATTACTGTAAACTGCCACATTGCAGACATCGTAGCGATATGACTGAAAAATTGTTAAAGCTACGTTAAAAATCAAAATCACGCACATACATACATACATACATACATACATACATACTAGTGTGAATCTTCATTTTCTTACCCAGATTGTGATTGTAAAATTTTATTCGACTCTCTTTCTTGCATATAAAACTATGTATGTCCCTGCCCATCAGTAGTCCCACCCTAACCTCTTTGTCCTTGTTTTTGTCCTTTTTGAGTCAACAATGATAGATGATTACAATTTCCCAAATGCCACTTTTGGCGATGCTAAGTTTTTTTCATCGTAAACTCCGATTAGCATAGAATGTTTGAGTAAACTTTGAGATAATAAAACGTGAGAAGTGTCTGGGTTTTCTTTATATCTGTGTAGACACCTCCAAACATCCATGTAAAACTAGCATGCCTATGAAATGAGCCTCCTTTGTCCGAAAGTTAAAAGTTATGTGTGCGTGCGTGCGTGTGTGTATGTGTGTGTGTGTGTGTGTGTGTGTGTGTGTGTCCCCATCTGCATTGTGGATATTTTTAAAACAAATATCGAACAAATGTTTAAGCTAAGACATTTTAGTAATTTTTTTTTACGTGGGTTCCTCTTTCACTTTGATGCTTGTTAAGATTCCCTTTGGCCGGTTTCCATTCGTTCTGTTATCAAGCCTAAACTGTATTCAAAGCATGCTTATGATCCCCCTCGTCATGCGTCACATCTTAGTTGCCTCGCCCATTATGGAAATTTGAAGCGATCATTCCATGGATGCCTATATTTCTGTCTTTATGTACACAAAATACTTTTTGGTGTATATGTTGTATACGTGCTATTATCCCGTCATATGTGTAGTTGTTATGACTAGACTTTGTTCTTGGATAAAAAAAAATTATATTTTTTAAACTTGTGAATAATATATTTTTAAAAAATGTTTCGGTGAGAAATATGTTTATCTTGTATTGAGAGCTGGCCAGTTGTGTTGATACGACTTTACCGAAGCTGTGATCAATATGATCAATGGATGTATATGTCAGTCTATTTATATATTCGGATTGTGCGTCAATACATCAAATATTTCGCATAAAATAATATACGAGTCAATGACCGCATATTGCCACACTGACTTGCGATTGAATTAGCAGCTGTTCAGGTAAGCTATGTTTTTCCTTGTGAAATCCTTGCTTAATTATTTGCCTTTTAATACTGACAAGCCTTGGTTAAAAAAAACTCAATTTTTATGTAAATAGAAGAATTGAAGTAGTCAAAATGCAGGCTGAGAGATATATACTTTTGCCTGATTCTTCTTGGATTCATTTATTTTGCTTCATCACTGCAGTTAGAGCACGAGGAAGCGACCATATGTATATACGCTATATATATACGCAGATTCAGATGAAAGATTCATTCATGCTAATTACTACTTGAAAATGAAGAGAAAAGTCTGCTCTCTAGTGAAAAAATTTAAAACAAACTGAATTCGGATAATAGCGTGGATTCACTAGGTGAATGGTTCCTTTACTGATAAAAACCAGATAAGAATGTCTAGTTTCATACATGCTTAAATATTGATTTGTCAATGAATACTATCAGGGTGAATACTATTTTTGGTAATTTTAGTTGTTAGATGTTGTACAATACCTGCATTTCAGTGTTCACCTTTAAAAATAGTATCGAAAAAAGAATGAAGTTGTAACATCATATGTAATAGGAAAGGGTCAAGGATGACCGAAACGAGGGGTATCACCTGCTTATAGAAATCAACACAACAATATTAGAGAGTCAAGGATGACCGGAACGAGGCGTATCACCTGCTTATAGAAATCAACACAACAATATTAGAGAGTCAAGGATGACCGGAACGAGGGGTATCACCTGCTTATAGAAATCAACACAACAATATTAGAGAGTCAAGGATGACCGGAACGAGGGGTATCACCTGCTTATAGAAATCAACACAACAATATTAGAGAGTCAAGGATGACCGGAACGAGGGGTATCACCTGCTTATAGAAATCAACACAACAATATTAGAGAGTCAAGGATGACCGGAACGAGGGGTATCACCTGCTTATAGAAATCAACACAACAATATTAGAGAGTCAAGGATGACCGAAAAGAGGGGTATCACCTGCTTATAGAAATCAACACAACAATATTAGAGAGGCGCTTTAAGTCATTATCTATGCTTGCAAAAAGATTGAAAGGGTGAGTTTAGAGTTTTCTGCTGGTAGAACGACCTCCCTCCACCATCCTGACACAGGGTGGGGGATGGGAGGGTTATCCGCGTCAGGTAATAATGCCTAACCTTTATGTTTATGTAGCTTGGTTTATATCAATTATTCTTAACTTTTCAAGGACATTGACTCCATGGTGTCGCTGCTGACACGTGTTGGGCCACGTCTGAGTTTTCAGTTTTCAATTTTGAATGTATTAACCAATGTAAAAGAAGTATAGCCCCTAAAACATATTGTGAAACAATTAACTAATTAACTTAATCACATGGGAGAAATGTTGGATTAATCCATTGTAGTGACGCCAATCGTCTTTGATGACCGTTGGAATAATTTTGTTTTTAAAAACAAATACTCAACTTATGTTCGCGATAACCGTCTAGATGATAGCAAACGATGAATTGCAAGTTACTGAATTCATATCGCTGTGCTACGTCTTATTGACTGTCATGTCGTACAGTGTGTAAAATGAATATTGAAAAACAACTGAAAGCTGAAGCTGTCAACGTTGGTGTGTTCGCTCTTTGAGGTTTTGGGGACAGTTGAAACTTCAGTTAGGCGAGACACATTGCCTTTGAGTGCTTTAGTTTTGCAACCGAATTCGTAATATAGTTTATGGAAAACGATTAACACAAAGACAAATATCGTGCTTGTAATGTCATGCATCACAATTATCAGGTTGGGTAGTCATGAGAGAGTTGTTAAAACTGAGTCATCACAGGTAATCCACGTAATTACATGAAAGGTAGCACTAAATGTCACCCCACGAAAAGCATTCATTTCTCTCAGTATCAGCGTCACGCCTTCTCTGATTAAACCATACCTTAAATTCGCAAAACGCTATATAATCAAGCTGGTAAATTCGAATTGAGATGGTCCAATTTTCAGAAGTATGCTCTGGTATGCGGATGTTCTGCATGATCAAAGCAGTGGCTATTGTAAACACTGTTATAAAACTTCAGTTAGGCGAGACACATTGCCTTTGAGTGCTTTAGTTTTGCAACCGAATTCGTAATATAGTTTATGGAAAACGATTAACACAACGACAAATATCGTGCTTGTAATGTCATGCATCACAATTATCAGGTTGGGTAGTCATGAGAGAGTTGTTAAAACTGAGTCATCACAGGTAATCCACGTAATTACATGAAAGGTAGCACTAAATGTCACCCCACGAAAAGCATTCGTTTCTCTCAGTATCAGCGTCACGCCTTCTCTGATTAAACCATACCTTAAATTCGCAAAACGCTATATAATCAAGCTGGTAAATTCGAATTGAGATCGTCCAATTTTCAGAAGTATGCTCTACATTGGGTTGGTTAATGTGGGACGTGCAGAACTTAAATAAGTTTTGCTACACGGTTTTATGCAAGGTAGGAATTTCGAGTTCGAAACAAAATCTACAGTTGGTAAGTATGCATTTTGTGGTACGAAATTTCGAACGTATACATTTATTTAATTCAGGTTAAACCATGAAAGATAATTTATATAGAGTTATCGGCCTTAGCTACCCGTTAGTCTACACTCGCACAAATTAACATGAGAAGCAGGGCTTGATTTAGCCATGTCGGGGCTCTATGCTATGGAAAGTTGTAGAGGCCCTATTTGGTAAGTGTTCACAGACAATAAAGCTGTAAAAAAAAAAAGATTCTGAAATTTGGAGAGGTCCCTTCAGACTGGGAGGCCCTAAGCTATAGTTTGTTTTAGATTAAGTCTGAATACGGCCATGATGACGAGTATGAACTTAGCCATCTGTCAGTGACACAAGAAACAAAACAAATGTCATTTGTATGCATCTCAGAAGCTTAACCGGCCGAAATTGCGCGGGAGGGATGGGTAGGTATAGCTAGTTGCACATATTTAGACAATTTTTTGTTTATTATTGAATATAACAAAAGCATCAACGTTTTGTCAATACGCAAGCTTCAACCAAGTTTGACTTGTTGTTTAATTTACTGTGGAAAAGTTGAGAAGGCGTAAACTTGATAGGTGATGTTAATGGCCGTGTTGAGCTCCATAACATTTTTACATTATTTGAAAATAACAGTCAACTTTTTTCTAGCTCTGTTTCATCCTTAGCGACATTGTACCTGGTGATAGCCGGTATTTTTATTTTTTTTTTAAACCCAGTTTGTCCCCGAACGACATTATCACGTGATGAATCGATACCGTTCTTGTGTCCGATTTAAAGCGAAAAGACCATGAAAACTTGTTTTCACTTTGTACAGTTTCGGTTTTAATGTACCTAACGTTCGTTCCACACATTATAGAGAATGATGTCTGCATCTGTTCTCTCGTTGAATTTGAACGCAAGTGTCTCGAGATGCAGCTCGAATTACCGAATTCGTTTCGTGCACGAATGATTTAAGCATAGCTGGTATTGTCCTACAGAGCGAGATCATTCATTCGATTCATGTTGAAAAAGAGTGGCTTGTGTACATGTAATCCGCCCTGTTAGTTGAGTTCTAAAAGATTCCAATTGTGGTAATGTACCGAGCCTTGTGGGAAACGTCGCGTGCCACAAATAAACAAACGTCATCTGCGTCGTCTTTAATGAGAATTCTACATTCTATTAACAACAAAACCCAGATGAGTAAAATTAGTGATAATAACAATTACAGTAATGAAACTTCTACCGTTTATCTATTTTAAATGATTGCTTATTAGTTAACTTCAGTGTTATTTGTGATTTTGTAAAAGGTAAGCCATTATTTATTTATTTATTTATTTATTTATTTATTTATTTACTTGAATCTATATTTTTATTTTTGACACCCATATTTAAGTGTCCTAAATAACATTTTACTCCCTTTATTATTATTACATAAAGTCCATTGTTAGCAAAGCTGCCTTATCTCTCTCTCTCTTTCTTTCTCTCTCTCTCTCTCTCTCTCTCTCTCTCTCTCTCTCTCTGTTATAATCAAATATAAATTCAGTTTCTTATTTTAGCAAAGTTAAACAATATTTCTTTAATTCTGAATACACGAAAAGTAAAAATTGTGACTCATATTTGTATTGTGAATAACCCTGTTAGTAATTGGAGAATCATGTAGTCACTACCAGATCTTTGATGGCAATTTTGTCCATTGGTACACTGCGTTCATTTTAAAGGTAACATAATTTTGCAAGTCTTGCTATAATTTACTGAATTTGGCAACGGTGTGGACATAAATCCATGATTAGTTGGTATGGGGAATATATTGTCTTAATAAGAGAAAAGCTAACAATACTTTTTGTCAGTGTTCAGTGGTTACACATTTTTACCTTTAATCTTTACAACCTGGGCAGTATTACAATACTTTTTGTCAGTGTTCAATGGTTACACATTTTTACCTTTAATCTTTACAACCTGGGCAGTATTACAATACTTTTTGTCAGTGTTCAATGGTTACACATTTGTACCTTTAATCTTTACAACCTGGGCAGTATTACAATACTTTTTGTCAGTGTTCAATGGTTACACATTTTTACCTTTAATCTTTACAACCTGGGCAGTATTACAATACTTTTTGTCAGTGTTCAATGGTTACACATTTGTACCTTTAATCTTTACAACCTGGGCAGTATTAAATGCAACTTCAGTATGTTAAAACATTGTAAAACAGATCGGTGTACAACATAAAGTACATGTTAATAATAAAAACATTGAACGCTTAATTTTTGCGAATTTTGCTATATTTAATTCCAAACAATATTTTATTTACTTACATTATGTAAGTTATTTTGCATCCCACATTGACTTTTCTTTGTCCACACATATTTTAAAAAAGTGTGAGAATATTGATTTCACATTTGTTCATCCATCTGTATGTCCATTCATATATGTTGTATATGCCTTTCAATAACATCTAATATAACATTATTTTATTAATTATGTTTCAATATATCATGATCCCAGTCTTACCAAGCAGTCCTGTATAATATTATTATGTGCAATACAGGCCACTGGCCCATGATACATATCCTTACATCATGCGGTACAAAAAGGTGTTGAGAATGTAACAGGAAAAAAACATCGTTGGTCACAGGTAACAAACTCCTTTCCAACGGACCACAATTTAAATGTTTTCTTTTTGAATAAACATCTTATCCTGGTAAATTATATATATATATATATATATATATATATATATATATATATATATATATATATATATATATATATATATATATATATATATATAACATCGTATCCTTTGGAAATTTTATACATACAAGTAATCAATTATTATCTATTTTTTTCTGTTTGGGTGAAATGACAATTATATTACACAGTAATCACACTGTATAGATTAAACATAATCTTAACGTATGCATGGAGCAAACATATGTTTTGTGATATTGATTTCGTGTCAAAGTAACAGAAGTTGATGAGAGAACGGCTTCTCTAATCTTTAAGGCTTTTATAGTAAACAGTGACATAGTCTGTGTGTGTGTGTGTGTGTGTGTGTGTGTGTGTGTGTGTGTCAAATGCATCCTTTATGAATATTTCCCTCGTTAGTTACAGGTAACAAACTCCTTTCCAACGGACCACAATTTAAATGTTTTCCTTTTAAATAGACATCTTATCCTGGTAAATTTTATATATATATATATATATATATATATATATATATATATATATATATATATATATATATATATATATATATATATATATATATATCGTAAATAAATTTTGATAAAAGAAGACTTGATTCAAGTTGTTAATGTATAAGCAATAAATTTTTGATTGCTTTTGTTTAGATTTTGTTTTTAACTATACCTTGGTGTACTGACTCACCATTTGTCTACATAAAGGTAATTCACCATTTTAAATGTCATATTGGATGCATAGCTTTTGGTCAAAAGTAGGAAAAAGAACTTAATTAAACAATTAACATCATGCTTTTCATTTAGACTCCTAATTTCATCATTAAGAAATTTGACCTAGGGTGCTTTGCATGAAAGTAATCATCAGTTGTACTCGTCTGAAGTTTTAAATGTTACCTTTAATACACCACCGTATCTAAACTGAATCTGTAGGCTATAAATAATTATTGGGTTGTATCCGTATTCAGCCTTAAGCAACACTACTTACCATCCACTTTTAAAAGCTATTTCAATGGACATGAAATTTTTCATTTGTTATGAAAAGTAAAACTCGGAATCGTATTAGGGAAATGTAATTAGATTAAATAATTTCTTCTAGCCCATGCTAGTTAGGATAGGTAAATGTCGGCAACTGTTCAATCAACGACAGTGCTTTGATCACGAAGATATGTTTTCAGATCACTATGCATCAACAAGGTCACAATTGTCTTGCTGTTTTTTTATAAATGCACATGTATTATAGGTAATACTGACAGATACCATTTTTTATGAGCGTATCATGACCTTTTGGACAATAAATGATTAAAAACTAACTTGGCTTTTCCTTTGAAATCTGACAATAAAAATGGAATCTCGCACTAATTATCAAGTATTTCAAATGTCTACATAATGGTCTGCTTTTGTGATACTCATCATAGGCATGTTTTCAATGTGGCTCCCTTGTTTTAACTGGGAGGTCGCGGGTTCGAACCCCGGTCGAGTTATACCTAAGAGTTTTCAAAAAATGGTACTAGCAGCTGCCTTAGTTGGTGCTCAGCATTAAGAGGTAAGTATTAGGCCTGGTCGGCCTGGTGTCAGGATGATGTGACTGGTTGGGACATGATGCCACGTGTCTACATCAATATGCCTCAGTTCTATACATCACTATAAACTGCCACACTGCAGAGATCGTAGCGATATGTCTGAAAAATTGTTAAAACTACGTTAGAAATCCAAATCGCACACTTACACGTACCCACCCGCGCACCCACCCACACACACACACAATGTGGCAATACCTCCTTGGCCACATTGTCATCATAACATGATATGCCTCAATTCAATTCAGCTTCATATTTCAGCACACTTATAAATAACCATTGGTAAGTTATTTCTTAGGCCAAATGATAATTTACTTGTGTGCACTTCACCATCCTTTTATACGAAACATGTCATATTTTTTACAGCATACTAAATCTAGGGCATCTCGGGTACACTAAATCTAGGGTATAGTAAATATTGGACATCTAGGGTATACTAAATCTAGGGTATAATAAATTTAGGGTATACTAAATCTAGGGTATATTAAATCTAGGGCATCTAGGTCGTACTAAATCTAGGATATCTAAGGCATACTAAATCTAGTGCATACTATACTAGGGCATACTAAATCTAGGGCGAAGCACAGTGGCTAAGTTGACAAGGCCGTGACTAGTGATTTCATATCAAATAAAGAAATGACATCATTACAAGGACTAGCGAAAATTAATTTAATCTTTACAAACGATGACATAATCTTGAGTTAAGATTACGTTTTCTTTTGGAATCATTGCTTCTTGGAACAACTTACATGACTTGAGAGGGGCCCCGAGTGGCCGAGTGGTCTAAAGCGCTCTTCGTTACGGATCACTGCCATCTCACCTCTGTCTGCGGCGGTTCGAGTCTAAGATTCAGCCAATGTGGGCATGTGAGAAAGCTTGCCAGTAGCTTCTCGTGGGTCGGTGGTTCTTTCCGGGGTTTTCCGGGTTCTTCCTCCACCATTAATACTGGCCGCCATGTATAGCCTATCGTGCTGAAAAATGGCGTTAAACCCCACAACAACAACAACAACATGACTTGGGTTTTAGATGAAGTGAGTTTTACCCAGACTGGAATAATTTGTCTCTCCAATTTTCTCCAGACTGAGAACCAACTTATAAACCACCACCAAGCCCGACATTCCTATACGTTTAGATAAAAGTATGAAAACAAGGCTCAGGAAACGTTCACAAAACAATATATAACCCTGGATCAGACATGTTATCAAGCAAGTGAACTGCTAGTTTAAATACACATATGATGACCTTTGGGTTCTGAATTATGGAGATGCTTTTTTCAGACCCTTTCTTAATGCATACCTTCTTTTGATACATGTACTGTATAGTACAGTATTAACCAATAACAGGTCTTCCACATTCATAGCCACATGTTGTCATGAAGCATATGGCAAGTAGTTATTACTAGAAGTCACGGAAAACTGTACTGTATAACATGGCCAATATAACCTTCATTTTATATCCATTGAAGAAATCGATATCTAAGCATAACAGATGTATGAGCTGAACATGCAAGAAACATCATATTCTGTGACCGTTTACAATATTTCGGCAGTATCATGGTGATCCTAAGTTTAAACGTAAGTGTCTCAATCACGAATATACAAGGTCACTGTCCCGTTGCTGATTTATTTTTCAGCTGAATTTGTTTACGTTATAGTCTATGCAAAAATAACAGCAAAAGGCAAATAGTGAACATTAAAGCTGGTATCAAAGAATGTACTGATCTGTTTCAAAGCATATTTTTCACGCGATGCAAACAATTAAAATAAACTACGTAATAAGTTGTCTTAATACTAAATTGCTATACTATCTAAATACTTCTCTAAAAATAAGTCGTGGTAATGTATGGCCTCGAAAATGTGCAACTGCTTGCGAATGAAGATTTGCAGTAATAAACTGTCGGTTATAAAAGTTTCAATTTTGTATGAAACAATTATCAAGTATTTCAAATGTCTACATAATGTTTGTTTATGCTGTGATTTCTCTGATGAAAAATAGTCTTTATTTCGATACAAATAAAAAGACTTGCCGCCAGAAGCGTTACGTTTGAGATAATTGAAGGGAATTGTCTTTTCGCACGGAAGCCGTGAACCAACTTAAGGAAAGTCTATTTGTACGGCCGGCGTGTACCAACTTTAGGAAAGTCTATTCGTACGGCCGCCGTCTACCAACTTTAGGAAAGTCTATTCGTACAGCCGCCGTGTACCAACTTTTAGAAAGGCTGTTAGCACAGCCGCCATGTGCCCGCTATAGAAAAGACTATCCGCACGGCGACCGGTCAGTGCAGTAGGGGTGAGTCCGATCTATTCAGAATGATGTAAACTTTGCTAAACATAACATATATCCCACCAATACCATCACAGGTTTGGAGGCGATTTATCGGACTCGAACACACCATTAGAAAAAGGAAATTGTTCCAAAGTGTCTATTTCGTTAGGCGGTCGTGTACGAAAATTGCCAAAGACTATTAGCATTTTTGACGTTCGCTAACAGTAACAAGATTCGGTCTGCAAACTCTTTGTTTCACATTTTGGAATATAATAATTATGATATGGTGTGCACAACATTAGAAGCTAGTCCGCAAGTAGAACACATTTTGAAAATTCAATTTTACATTAACATTCTACAATTTTATTTCAAATAGACAGCTATAACAAACAAAGAAATTGTATCTTCCAACGTGACAATCACTGTAGTCGAGTGACAATTGTTCGACCTTTCAAGTAAAAGATCTTGGATCAAGTCCCACACAACGAAACTTTATTTTTTAATTAAGAATGAATAATGTTTCTCAGATTTACTGTGCGAATGTACGTTTAAGTGTATGGTTTGTTATCTTGAATTAAAAAAGAATTATGTTAGTCGGATTTACAGTGTACACAAAACACCGCAAAACGTAAACGCGAAACAGCTGACATTACCAAAGAAATAACTGACAAAAGTTCGTAATTTGGGGGACAATACTGAAAACCGTGCAAATAATCTTCCAAGTCAAGATGCACGGCGACCGTGCGAATAGCTCGGCCTAATTTAAGTATAGGTAGATGTATATATCAGGTAGTTTCTGCAAACATATCACACGGGAGGCAACTACATTATAACCGAAGATAGCTGAATATAAAAGCTAATAACTCCTGAATAATCAAATCGACTCTTCCACAGTACATGGCGGCATCGAAGAATTTGTTGTAAACAGACCGTCCTGTTTCATCACGCATTTAATGAGATATGTTACGCTGTATTTTCATTCGAATGGTGTTGAAATATTTCGTGCGCGCAACGAATTAAAATCTTTTAGGTAGATTAAATGACACTGACCTGAAAAGTCAATGAACAAGAGACGTAGATATCATTTGCGATGCTATGCGGAACGAACTATATCGAAAGGTGGATTATGTTGCATCAGACGTTATTTGTAGACATGCACGAATCGTTAGACGATACTTCGAGGATAATTATGATGGTTGATGAAATTAAGCCGGGCACCATGCCCCAGAGACTGCATTTTCGCCAGCCAAGCTTCAAATGTGTTAACCCTATCAACATCTTGGCGGATCGAGCAAATATTTTAGTGCTTTGTCCTAGTGACATCTATTGGATTTCCTGAGTTGCCTCCCTCTGTGTGAAATGCCAACTAACCAAAAGCGTTCTTTGTAAATCGGGCGAAAATGGTTGAGGCAATTGAGTTCAAATGGACACTTTGTAAGTTTAACATCGAAAGTATAATTACATACCAGAGAGAAACCATTACTGGTGTATTTGAGCGAAAGGTACTTGTACAAACAAGGACCGACAGTGAGTCCATTAAAGTTGTGTGTTTCCCTTTTCTCGATTATGTAGGAACAGTGTTCAAATCTGAGCAACTTAATTGTGATTGGATACGGTGGTTCGCCACCGGATCCAATGAAATTCACATACCCGAAGCACATAAATATTTGCTCGGTTCGCCAAGATGTAGATAGGGTTAACATTGGCTAGCGAAGATGCAGAGACCAGGACATAACAGAGATTGGCTTGTCCGAATGTGAGTGTGATTGTGTGGATATAGATATGTCTGTGGATGCTTTAGATTACGTTCTTCCAAAACTAGTAGCTCAGACGTGTGGACACGTTTTAGGCAAAGAACATTGCTATCACTTACATTTATGTCACCTTTACCAATTAACTTTATGTTTATTACATAACGTCATCAAATACACATCTTATTGCATTACCACTCCTGACCCTAGGTTTTGCATCTGAGTTGGGTCATGGAATCAAGAGTTAAAGTGGAGACATAATTTAGTTAAAGCCTTTTGCTAAATTTGTTTTTCAATCACAATGATTTTAGTAGCTTCTTACCTGATTCACTTCCTATTTAGAATATAAATAATATTACATGCTGTCCCTTTTTTCGTAACGTTCCTGCCCCTTGATTTTCTCACTTAGTGGGCTCATGGCGTTAAGAAATATAATGGGGACATATTCTGCTTTTAGGTATTTACTTTACCTATATTTCCAGAACGAAGCCACTTAATGTTTGCATTCTAGCTTCACCAGACAAAGAATTTTGGAGGAAGATTTCATTCCATCCCTTGTGTTTTAATTATTTTTTATCCAATTCGCTACAAATGTTGAACACTGTACGATCGAAAATTTCGTTTTCCGCTTGTACTATGGTGTTCTGTGGGTTTTTTCCCTTGACGGGCCATGGGTTAATTAGCATGACGCTTTTTGGTAAAAGTAATGTCTGATATTAAAAATAACTCCTCATTTCCTCATAACTCATAAAAGTAACTTCTCATTTCTGTTGACCTCATAGCTAAAATATTATGTAATACCATACTCTCCTTTCTCCCTATCCCACCTTTGTTTCGTGGTCATGTGTACCGGTGGGGTCACGGAGACAATAATTTGCTCGATATTTTAAATGGAACGTCACATTATTAAGTATTCTTATAATGAGGTTCTTCGCATTCCTTGCTATGAGAAAGAAATAATCATAACTTAAAAAATGAGAGAGAGAGAGAGAGAGAGAGAGAGAGAGAGAGAGAAAGACTTCAGGCTCTCTTAAAGTATGTGTCACTCATAACGGTGTAGATACGGCTACATCTTGGGGGAAAATGGCGATACGAGCAAAGCACGGGATACATCTATAAAAACTTGATATCTAAAATACACGAAATTCATATAAAATTAGAACTTTCCTTCGAGCTTGCCTACTTCATACATTTGTCTAATTTCTGCATTTTAGAATATAATAGAGATAATTTTATCTCGACTAAACACATGATAGCCGAGAGAATAAAACTCAATAGTTACGACTGATGCAAAATTATTCTGAAGAAATGTATTTTACTAAATTTAAAATAGAATACTAATTTGGAATAGGTTACTAAAACATTATTCTGTACTACTTAAAGGATATTTTATTTCCAAATTAAATCTAAACATGGAGTTGGTAGCTAATTCGTCTTTTCCAGTAATACATACCATAAATACGAATGAATATAAATTCTTTGAAATAATTAAATATTTCATTACATTATAACATAAAATAGAAAGAACTCACAAAAATGTTGCAGAAACATAAAGTCTAGCTTGAACTTTACCATGAAAATCTCAAACATTAAAAAGTCCCTATACTTTAAAGAAGTTTACGAACACAGACGATTTCTACCTGCAAGGAAAGACAGTCTTCTGATTCTCGATGAACGAACTGATTTTGCGCAAGCTTGTTCTCAAGTTATACGCAATTTTGAACGTAATCACACGACCAAATATAGACATTCTTCTAGGTATCATTTGGAATCAGAACGAGGCTCTCGTCTTTTCTTACTGATAATGTTTCGCGTCTGTGTACCTCATCAGACAGACAATTCTGCTGCATCGGCTTATTCGTTTCAAGAAATGTGTGAATCTTCTAGCTTACTCATCCAAAAGGAAGTTAGGAACTTGCATGTACAGCAACTTACAACCACGTCTAAAATTTGCTGACTTTTGGATACAAAAGAAATGTATTTTATAGACCAACGGGGTTTTACACTTGCTCGTAAAAGCGTAATCTTAATTAAAATAATATACAGTTGTAGACGAGAAATAAATAAAATTACTCAATATATTGTAGTGGAAAATTACTTTCAATATAATTTAACGAAATATTACTTTTAATACAATTTAGATAAAATTATAATCTTAATACTTTTACTCAAAAATTATGTCCTAATATTATCATCTTGTAACATTTCTGTTCATAGTTTGCGTCTTTGTTTAAGTCAGAAAGTATGATAATTGTTTTTAATTACCGCATTTGTGCAATTCATTTACACCGTCTTTGAAATTTAATAAGAATATCGTGCACACTTCCCTTTTTTCTGCCCTTGGATCATGCCGATTGTTGGGGACATGGTGTAGTGGAGTTATGCCCTTTGAAATATCGACATCTTGTCGGGATTTGGGAGGAAGGCATATCATGCGTTTCTTTAACACAGTTCTTTCTGTTTTCAGACGGAGCAGACACGCAAAGTATGAGGAGCTCAAACATAAATTGGAAACAAAAAATATTGTGAGTGCTAAGAAGGACTCTTTTTTAAATAACTGTCTTGTTCAACCTTCAGTTACTGGTTTAAATGATATTACGAGACCTGCACACAAAGATAGCTCTTATCCAGTAGAAGTCACGCGAGAATTTGATGAGATTTTTACGCCGTTCGATAACGAGGCTCAACAGTTGTCTGCTCGTCGTACTTCTCCTTTACTAGAGGATAGACAGCACAGTGCGTACCATCGATCGGAAGTTGAGTCAGAGGGATCTGATCAACACTCCAGAGTATCTTGCTCTGAAAGCTTTAAGGACAAATTTAACCGCTATATCCAAATCCCTGACACCGTTCATTACAGTTATACCCAAAGCGTTGATTATGATCATCATTCAGACACCAGTCAACTTAGCTATTCCCAAAACGATGTTATTAACAAGAAACATTACCCTTTCGGAATAGAAACAACCGGCAGGTCATATGAACCAGCAAACTTTGATCATTTTAATCAGTACTCTTTCAGAAGATCAAGTGGTTCGATTGACTACAGTGACTCAATTTCCGAGAGATATAAGTCTCCTTCCCCACCTGTGGCTAATATGCTATACGCAAAGAACCCTAAATTCCGAAATCAGCCTGGACAATCCTCACGAAGAGACATTAGGGAAATTAGATCAGCCGGTTCTTTTGGTTCGTCTGTTTACTCTGTGGGGGGTGTCCCACAATCCTACTACATGTATCCCCCAAACAACTACTACTTGCCTAGGCAACCTGGTGTGGTTCTTGCCAGACCTCAGACTGAGATGTTCATGCACCAGGAGCAGCCACATCCTCACCAGCTGTCATGGAGACAGGAACACCAGCAAGTATTTGTCAGATCCTCTCCTCCTCTCATGAGGTCAGCCAACGGAGGACGGTTGTACGTGACAAACTGGAGAGACAGTTGGCCTGTTGGTATGTATCTAATTTCTAAGTCTGTCGAAAGGGTTTAACAAATTATAATAAGAAGGGGAGATCTCGTTAATTCTCCCCGACCCTACACCACATGGTTGATGGTAGTCCGATTATTCAACCCCCTAAACCTGTATTGTACTAACAGACGATATGTTGGTCTGATGTCACCTGTTCATTAAAATGTGCAATTTTGTTGCATGCAGATCTTACCGGAACAAACCTGCCTACACTTTAGACACATGCCGGTAATTGGTAATTGTCATATCAAGCGCGAAATTCAAAATGGCCACGGGATAGATGGTTGTGCTATTCCACGTGGATTCATAAGTCAGCAAACAGGATTTTCTCCGGAGACATAATATACATGTCACCAAAAGAACCCTTCAGCCGATCGTAGCTCCACAGCCTCGCGAAATACTTTTAAGTGTATAAAATAAACTCCGATCTGTGCAGCCACAATTTACTGCATACTTTGTGCAGCTTTTAATGAATAGGTGTTATCAGCCCCTAAACCGAAATTCAATATCGTCACGGGGGATGGGCTGCTTTATCGGCCTAGGTTGATGGGAGGAAACCACGTCTTAAAACAACGTGATGCATAGGCGGACTAAATATATTAAACTGCGTGGTAAATGGAAGCCATATCTTTTCGATGTAATCCGTTACTTATATGGAGGAAAATTTAGAAATATTATGCAGTAAAAAGTATGTTCATTATTTTTCCATGATGCTAGTGAAATATGGGTTCGCAGATTTTAAGTGAACCAAACCAAAACAACGAGAGTAGGAGTAAAAACACTCAGTTTGTTCATATCATAGACATCAGGGTGCATCGAAAAAAGATATCGTTTGCAATTCTAAAACACCGCCTAATTTTAATGGTCTCACCAGCTAGGATACTGCAAACTTTAATAATTTCATCTTGATTGGTGAGCCAAAGATTCTTCAAATGCACTGATGACACACTTTTGACTCTTCCTAAAAGAATGTCGCTAATGAAGAAAGATAATGGTCATAACGTCCGTCCGTCTGTTATCCATCCGTCCTCCGTTTTTTTCATCAGTCCGGTTTCAACTCTTGATTAAACTTTTCAAAGGAGCAATACCTCTTGTTTTCATCGGGGAAATCGTCATCAGACTTTCAAAAAAAACGGGTGATAGTGGTAAGAAATATTCTAGGATATCCACGGCCAAGCAGCTCGAATATCGAGGTGATAGGAAACAATATCTTTACATTTTAGGTAGGTGGTCAATGGTCAGAGCTTTTAGAACTGGCTGTATTATCTATTATTGTCCTGGATGAATCGACATCAAACAAAATAATGATGTTTACCGTGCGATATAAATAATGTTTCTAGTCTGAAGGTCAAAAGGTGAGAGGTCTAGTTACAGTGGTCAGTGTCTTCTTTAGGTGGTCGGGTGCACCATGTTTCATTTGTTCTTGTGTAAGCATTAGACTTCTTACGAGATTCACTAGTGTACATGGTGCATCCATGTGGATGATGGATCCAGGGGTCAAAAGGTTAAGGTCACAGGGTATATTGCTGTTCAGTTTTTATTTGCAAACTGTTAAGACTTTTATTAAGGGGTTATATCATCAATTCCCAAATATGTATTCTTATCAGATTTGTTACATACTGGCAGAGCAAAGGTGTTAGTAAAATGTCAGACATCAAGGTGACACTAGATATCTTAGTCATGTTTCGGCAGACGAGACGATACATTTACGGATTTGTTCTATACGTAGCATAGTATAATCAGGCAAAGTAATTATTCCGAGTAGTGATGGGTCTTCGGGAAGACTTTCGTCGTTTGTCCCATTACTCTTCAGAATCACCTCTTATCCATGAAAAATGTACAGCATGTATGTGATTTGCAGGTAGTGTCAACTATGCGAATGGCAAACTCTCCAGTTACAGACCGAAGGTCCTACAGACCATTGCACCAGCTGCGGCATATCTACCCACTTCCCTCGCTGTTGTTGGGCAACCACCTCAGAATATCACAGCCAGACCTGCTGCTGTGATTATGCCATTAGGAGGATCCCAATTTAGAATGGTCAATGAAAACCAGGCAAGTCCACGAGAAAAAGTAATCTCTTCCGTCAGTCCTCCAAGAAAGAAAGGCGGAATGTCATCCAGAAATAAACTCACAAACAGAGACGTTAGGCACGTTAATGTGAATGGCCAAGGAATGCAGCTGCAGAGCAATAATCATAGACCTGACAACGCCACACATATCTGGCGGGAAGTTCCAGAAAAGGGTAAGATAATCCACCCAGAAATGTAAGAATTTTTTTCGGCCTAAGAAACATCCATGTTACGGCAATTATAACAAAGAATGGAAACAAACATTTGATTTTGATGAAGGAATTTAACGTGGAAATCTCCATGATCTGTGCTGCACCTTGGTATGGGGATTTTAACAGGGAACTTTGCAATTTTCTCCTTCATTAGATAAAATCTGAGAGAAGAGCTGAGATAGGTTCTTGTCAAAGTTTGCATCAACCCCAGGG